>JBBUKS010000008.1:4510647-4536142 GCA_038050645.1 Hedychium gardnerianum | reverse complement strand
GTCTCGATTTGTTACCAATTCACCAAGGTTGTTGAGTCCTGTTATTAACTCCTTTAGCTTGGCGTGCAGTTGAGCAACTGTTTCTCCCTTTTGCATTCGAAGATTGCTGAGTTGGTTTTTGAGTAGATCTCTTTTGGCTAGTTTAACTTCAGATATGCCTTCATGTAATTCCATAAACTTCTCCCAGAGATCCTTGGCGGAGTTGTAGGTACTGATTCGGTTGATCTCTTGCGGTGGTAATACGCTTAGCAGATGAAATTCTGGCTTGCCATTTGCCACGAAGTCATCTCTTTGCTTTTTGTTCCAAAGGTGTTCCTCCATATCTTTGTCATCTTTATTCCTGGGTACCTCAAAGTCATATTTTATGGTTAGTAAAATATTAAAATTTGTTTTAAAGTATACCTCCATCTTGCGTTTCTACAGCGTGAACTCCCCCCTCAAACTTTGGCGGGTAGATGCTTGATCCAACCATTTCTCTTAATTTTATTGCTGGGTTGGCGATTAGTCTTTCCGAACAAACCTTGCTCTGATACTACTTGTAGAATCGAGTCGGTCGGCTAGAGGGGGGTGAATAGCCTGTAAATGTAGATTAAAACTTTCTATTGCTTCTTACTAAGCAAGGATACACACTTTAATCTAAATAAATAAAATATATAAAAGAATAAAGTAAGAGACACAAAATTTACTTGGTTACAATCGAGGAGGTTGTTAATCCAAGACAAGTGGAAGCACTAAAAGACTCCTTCGGGTAGAGTAGCCTCTTACAGACGTGGAAAGCTCAGACAATTAAGAAATATAAATTTGGAAGTTAAAAACTAAGTGTTATTTCTAAAATAAGAGGACATGACCTCTATTTATAGGAAAATGGTTAAGGTGACCATTTTACTGACATGACAATCATGGGGGCGTCTCCAATGGATCAAAATTGATCCATTGGTGATCTGGCAGCGCTGGGGGCGCCACCAAGTTTTGGGGGCGCCTCGGTTGGGCTGACTTAGTTTCCAGATCTTATTTGCTACTCTTTCGATAATCAGGGGCGCCTCCATCTCTCTGAGGCGCCTCCATCCAATTAGCGGGTGAGGCACCTCCGAGCCTTAGGGACGCCTCCATCGGTTAGGCGCTTGAGGAACCTCCGAGCGTTGGGGGCACCTGGCGGTTGAGGTGCCTCCAATTATTCTAGGGCGCCTCCAGTCCTTCTAGATGCCTAAGTGATCTCTGGTCGTCTGAAGTTGAGCTCATTAGAGCCCAACTCCCACCTTCTCCTCGAGCAGGCTTCCTTCCCAGCTTCTCGTCCCTCGAACCGCGTCCTTCTTGTCTCGTATCCCTCGGACCGCGTCCTTCTCATCTCGCATCCCTCGAACTGCATCCTTCTCTCTCTACCGATGTACTATTCCACAGCTTCTCGTCCCTCGAATACACCGAGCCCGTCAACTTGCTTCCCGTGCCATCCTTCTCCCACGCTGCGTTTTTGGCTCGACTTCTTGTGTTCCTAAGTTCCTACACACTTAGACACAAGGATAAAAACAACACAGGACCTAACCTAACTCGGTTGATCACATCAAAACTACCTCGGGGTAGTTACAATCTCTCCCTTTTTGATGTGCATCAACTTGAGTTCAAGTTAGGGTAAACACAACATAAAACAAAATTTTTGCAATCAAGTACAAAAAAAAATTGCAATTCATTCCCTATATTAAGTTCATTTCCTAAATTAAGTTCTCCCCCTTTGATCACATAAAAAAAAATAGGGGAAAATATTAAATAATAAAAAAAAGTAAAAACAATTCATTGAGGATTTATACACGAGATAGACATCTGTGTAATGTTACTATAATTTTTTTCTAAGAAAAATGATTTTTAAAAATTAAAAAGCAAGTTTTTCAAAAATAATTTGAAAATTATTTTTTAACTTTGAAAAAATTTTGAAATTTTTTGTAACCAATCTAATTCTAAAAAAAAATTTCACGAGAAAAATACTTTACCTTATAGAGGAAAGTTTTTTTCTTTGGTGAATAGAAGATATTTTAAGATAATAAGTTAAAAATAGGGTCTAATAATGAAAAAAATTGTAAATTTTTCTAAACACGTAAACTTTAACGGCTATTCTAAGAAAAAACAAATTTTTCAAAAATAAATCTTCTAAAATTTTTCTTTTAAAAATTCAATGTTTATTAAGAAATTCATAAAATTTTATGCAACAGTCAAAAAATTTTAAATTTTTTTTTGGTAATAGAAAATATGAAATTTAATCACAAAAAAATATAACTTGTAAATTACTCGAACAAAAAGATAACAAAGACAATTTTACAACAATGTTAATAAATCAAATATTTTTATTTTCTAGAATGCATATAAAAAGATAATCTAATAAGTCAGAACATATTTTGGAATCCAAAATAAATTTTTACCTACTGGATTAATCAAATATTTTCTAGAAATATCGAAATGTGATATTTTTTTAATTTAGCCCCTATGATTTTTCAAATACCAACTTAGTCCTCCATAATTTCTAAAATTTGGAACATGAAGAATATTTGAATTTAAGCATGCATTGTTCTTTTTCAATCTTTCTATTTCTTCCTTAATTTTGTATTTTTATTTTGAATTCTATCAAATTATACTAATGGACATGCATTTGCCAAATTAATTTTTAATTTAATATTATCCTTTTTTAATGCCACATATTTAGTTCTTAATTTGCACATAAATCTAGACATCAATTTTATGCCTTTATATAACTGGTCAGGGGTAGAAAACATATCTCACTTACTGTGCCGGATTCATAGTCAAACGCTCCCCCTTCACTGCTGCTTTCTTCGGAAGTACCTCGCCCTTCATCGATGTTCTCCTCTTGGTGACTGACAATTAGTGCTAGTCTTGCATATTTTTCAACCTCAGATTCTTCTGAGGACGAGTCATCCCATGTCTCTTTGAGATTCCGATGCTTGACTCTACTTGGTCCTTTCTCCTTTTCTTTCTTCTTCATCTCAGGGCAATTATCCTTAATGTGTCCTTCTTCATCGCAATCATAGCATCTTACTTTTCTTTTTCCCCGTAGTAGCTTCTTGGCCTCTGACTTGTTAAAATTATTAGTTTTAAAAAATTTATTGAATTTTCTTACCATATAAGCTTCTTCTTCTTCTTCAGTTGAAGGCTCTAAGTCTGGTTCGTCCTTTTTGGCTTTCAAGGCTAAGTTCTAATTCAAAGTTTCCATCTCTTTTCAACCTGCACATATAGTTTCGTGAAGTTTCAAAGTTGAAAATAGATCATCTAATGTACTTACCTCCAGATTCTTAGAAATATAATAAGAATCAATAATTGAAGACCATATCGGGGTTCTTGGAAATGTACTTAAGGTAAAACGTAGAGAGTCTCGATTAGTTATCGTTTCTCTGAGGTTCGTGAGCTCGGTTATGAGCTCCTTGATCCTTGCATGTAAATGGACAACTGACTCACCTTTTTCCAATTGGAGGTTGCTGAGTTTGTTTCGGAGCATATCTCGTTTGACCAACTTGGTTTCTGATGTTCCTTCATGCAGCTCTAGAAACTTTTCCTAGAGTTCTTTGGCAGAGTCGTAGGCGCCGATCTGGTTGACTTCTTGAGGCGGTAGGACACTTAGCAGATGAGAGATTTTACTGTTTGCCACAAAGTCAGCCTGCTACTTTTTATTCCATAGGTGCTTTTCCTTTTTTTCTCCGTTCTCATCTTTGGGTGCTTCAAAATCATATTTCATGGTTAGCAGAATATCAAAATCAGTTTTGAAGTATACCTCCATTTTTCGCTTCCAGAGTGACAACTCACCCTTGAACTTAGGTGGGTGAATGCTTGATCCGGCCATCCTCTTGTTTCTTTAGTCGGCGGTTAGTCCTTCTAAGGCATCCGTGCTCTGATACTAATTGTAGGATCATTTTGGATAGGCTAGAGGGGGGTGAATAGCCTTGTAAATTCTTTTGCTTCTAGTTAAGCAAAGTCACACACATTAGTTAGTTAAAAATAATAAACATAAAAGAAGATACTCGAGATTTACTTGGTTACAACCTAGATGGTTGTTAATCCAAGACAAGTAAAAGCTCTACTAATGAACTTCTTCAAGCGGAGTAGCCTCTTACAGACGTTGAAAGCACAACTAATGAAAAACAGAAGTAGGAAATGAAAAACAGAGTGTGTTGCTTAAAACAAGAGGACACAACCTCTATTTATAGCAAAATGATTGAGGTGACTGTTTTGCTAATGTGGCAGTCATGGGGGTGCCTCCATTGATTGAGAGCGCCTCCAATGGATCAAAACTGATCCATTGGTGATCTAGCAGTGCTGGGGATGTCTCCAAGTGTTGGGGGCACCTCGGTTGAGCTGACTCAGCTTCTAAATCTCATCTGTTGTGGCAGGTCTTCAGCGATGGTCGGAGGCGCCTCCATTGCTCTAAAGCGCCTCCATCCAATTAGCGGGTAAGGCACGTCCGAGCCTTGGGGGCGCCTCCATCAGTTGGACGCTTGAGGCGCCTCCAAGTGTTGGGGGCGCCTATGGCACTTGACGGTCGAGGCGCCTCCAGCTATTCTGGGGCGCCTCCAGTCCTTCAGGATGCTTGGGTGATCTCTGGTCGTTCGAAGTTCAGCTCATCCGAACCCAACTCTGACCTTCTCCTCGAGCAGGCTTCCTCCCCGGATTCTCATCCCTTGGACCACGTTCTTCTCGCCTCGCGTCTCTCTGACCGTGTCCTTCTCGCTCCACCGGTGTACTCTTCCGCAGCTTCTTGTCCCTCGGATGTACCGAGCCTGTCGACTCGCTTCCCGTGCCATCATTCTCCTCCGCTGCATCTTTCGCTTGACTTCTTGTGTTTCTAAGTTCCTGCACACTTAGACACAAGGATCAAAACAACACATGACCTAACCTAACTTGGTTGATCACATCAAAAATACCTTGGGGTACTTACATCATATATTAAGGAGATAGAAGTGTGTTGCTATCCTCCTCATTCTCTGTGTACGAGTTTGCTTCTTCTCCGAAAGTATTTCGGAGAGAAGAGTTTTAGTGGATTAACCCATCGATACGATCTAAAGGGTTGTGGGTTCTTGGAGTAGGAGTCGACTGGGCTCCGAACCAAGTAAAAAAAGAATTGTGTACTTATTTTTATTTATTTATTTTTGCTACAACTTTGATTTACGAATAAAAGAAAAGATTTTTAAACGAGATTCACACCTCCTCTCTCTCGTCTCTAACGATCCAATAATACTCAATAATAAATACAGATCTTTGAATGAGCTTTTATTTGATATATTATGGGTCTCATGATTCAACCGAATCAAAAATTATAACCTTTCAAAATTCTACTATTCCATATCACGGATCACCCCGCATCACATTTGAATCGAATGTTGTTAAAATTCATTTATCATTTTATCCAACTAAATAAGCCATAAATATTAATTTAATGTTATATTTAATAAAACTCATTTATATTTATTTAATAGTAAAATATATATTAAAAATATATAAAATATAGTTATAATTTTTATAATATTAAATTATTTTTAATATATTAAAAAATAAAAATAATATAAAATTTATATTATAGACAAATATTTAATCTAATTTTAAAAAACAATTAAACAAATTTGAACTCCAATGAATTAATTTATACAATTTTAATAAACACAAGGTTTTATTAGCAAAAAAATAGTAAATTAAGTGTTTTTGACTTTTGAGAGAAATTGAGCAAAAATGGAAACAAACCCTACCCGAATCTTCGGCGTCTCGATCGCGAAGCTCGTTGGCGGCGACAATTCCTTTGCAACAGATCTTCCGCTTCGATCGCAATCCGATCGAAGAGAGCTTCTTCTTCTACCCCTCGTCCATTCCCAATCTCTCTCCATAGGATCTCTAAGTTGGAGGTCGTCTCCTTCTCACTGTTTCATCCGCCAGTTTCTCATCGTCTTGCAATCCTTAGCCTTACGCTCGCAGATTCGCCGTCGTTCAACGACGCTGACTAGCCGACGATCTGTGGGTTACCCGTCCCTGCTGAGCGCTCGCTTGTTCCTCGTCGCAGGGTCAGAGAGCCAGTGATCTTCTCTTCATCACCGGTAGTTCACAGGTACATTGCTTGTTCATTTCATAGTCATCATATACTTCAATTCAGCAAGTAACAGCGTTCATTTGGTAGTAGAATACATATATTTAGTTTATACATTCAAAGCTTAAACAAAAATCAATTATCCTTGAAGAACTACTCAGTTATATGATTCAATGCACATTGATCTAATACAACGAGGAAACGAAATCATGAACTTATCCATTAGTTGAAATATTTTGTGTAGGTTCTGGTTTCAGATTTAAGCCTGATGACCTGGGATAGTTATCAGTAAATGGAACCAATTTCATATTACGGTGTGATGCGATGTTGGCACTACTAATGTTTACCGTATGACTAGTTATTCAATCTGTAGCTTCTCACTCTTCGTTCAATGATAATGAGTAACATTAGTCACTGATGTAAATAGTATTTTCAACAATTGTATTATCTGATATTCTATATGCTTAATAACGTGGAATACTAAGTATCAATCAATCCTTGATATTGCACTAGATCAGATTCTTATCTTATGAAATAAGTATCTTATAACTAAACTCGTAATCAAATAGAATTTATTGCAGAATAAGGAAAACCTTAGTATAATGATGAATGATGACTCCAAGGTTATGGAAGGAACTCACTCCATGGAGGAGGAAAGTAAAGCTCTTTTTTTCCCCCTAAAGTTAACCGAGATTTTCTTCTCCACCCAATTCCCTTTTCCTCTATTTCTGAACATTTTAACAATCCTATACTTTGTTCTTTTCTACATCTTCTTTCTTTCTTTCTTCTTCCTCCTCCTCCCCCTTATTTTTTTTTACTGCATAATGCTCACCAAATCCCATGGCCCACTTTTCTTCTCCTCCTCCTCTTTTCTCTTCTTACCCTTTTTTTCTGTTCAGTGCGACTTCTCCTTAACTGCAACCTATTTAGATGTAGTAATTTCTAGCAATACTGGACATGATACAAGCGTGACGAATCTTGAGGCATTAATTATGTGAACCAACAATGACCGCACGACAAAAACATAATGAAACAACACTTCTTGAATGATTTACACTGTGTTCTTGCACCTTGAATTTCTTAGCTTATTGAATTTTTTTTAATAATTATCTTATGGTTACCTTGGAACTTCCAATCTAAGACTTATGTACTTTGCAATTCATATTTGCATTTTACATTTTACTTCGTTACAATCTAAATTGCTCTAGGAAAGTTTGGCTTTCAGAAAACAAGGTCAAGAAATGGATCACTTTAAGGGCCCTAATGATGTTCATAAATTTTGTTGGGGCGAAAAAAGAGGAATTGGGGGTGCTAAGAGAAATATTCAATTTTATGAGTCCTTTATGATCGATGGTGTCACTTACTCATTGCATGACTCGGTATACCTCTTCAAGGAGGATGTGCGCGAACCTTATATTGGAAAAATAGTTAAGATATGGGAACAACCAGACCACAAGAAGAAAGTGAAGATTTTATGGTTTTTCCGCCCAAATGAACTCGAGAACTATTTGATAGATCCTCCACAAGAGAAGGAAATATTTTTAGCCACCGGAGAAGGCGTCGGTCTTTTCAACATTAACCCATTGGAAGCCATTATTGGCAAGTGTTGTGTGATTTGCACTTCAAAAGATGAGAGGAATGCACAACCATCAGATGAAGACTTGAAAATGGCTGACTATATATTCTACCGCACTTTTGATGTTCAAACCTGTACGATATCTGAGAAGATTGACGATAAGATAGTTGGTGTAGAAGCAAAGTTTCTTCTAAATCAGAAAAGTCAGTAGCCAATCTCCAAATTTGAGCCAAAAGGTGACACTGCTAACAAACAATCCAAGGACAATGCTGTTCGCGCAAAGTGCATATTCAAAATTAGTAACTACTTTCGGTGACAACGGGGGAGATTCTGTTGGTGGCAATGTTCACAATTCAGATTATGCGAAAAGTGTACCTAATTCAGGTCCTGTTGGCGTTAGATCTCCCAAAAAGTTGAGAACTTTTGTGGAAGCCTTTGGTAATACTTGTTCTAAGCAAGCATCAAGTCGAGTCTAATGGTTTATGTTCTTCGAATCAGTTGTGCAAATAATCTTCTAAACCAAGGAATATGTTCGATGCCTTAATGCATCTATAGAAGGCGTACTTGGGATTGATATAACAAAGCTACAAACGGAGTTCAATGGGGATGGCCCTGCTCATCTGCAATAAGAATCATATGAGAAGAGGAATGTGGTCGACAGCAAAACCAAAACCTTTCGATATATTGGTGAAAAAGTCGCATCTTCCTTTAGCATCATTCAAAAATTTGAAGATCAGTGCCAATGCAGTATTTCTCTCGACTAAATTTATATTTTGAATAGCAATTCTATATATTGAATCTATTGTATTCTCATTGTCTTTTGCTAAATTATTTTGCTTTATTATCTGTAGTGAAACGATTAAAACTAACAGGGCATGACTTCTGTTCCCCATAGCTTTGATCTAATACATTTTTTTTACAGCAATTTAGTGATCCGTGAGAGCAAGTTTCATTATTACCCATTCCGCGATGCCAAGTTTCAAAATACCTAAATTGTGTAGTATATTTTTGAAATATCTTTTCTTTTTCTCTCCAAGGTCATTAGTCAATTTCGTTTTCTAAATCGCTTCAAATCAAAATCAATTTTTTTTCGGAAGCTTCTTGAATGTATTTATGCTCATGAATTTGAATTTAATAGTATAAATTGAGAGTAATAAATTAAATTAAAAATATTTTTTTTATTTAAAATTTTATTGTTTTTAATTTACGTTATCGAATTTAGATATGAAAGCATAGATACATTAAGGAGGTTTTCAGGAGTATATTTATTTTAGTTTGAAGTGATTCGGAGTTTTCTAGATACATGAGTCAGTTGGCAGATGAATTTATATTATTTGAAAATTCTAAAGTTTAATATTTTTTGAATCAAGGGATTCCTAAGAATATGTTGATGGTGTTGGTTAATGAGTATCATTATCTTAGATTTTATAATCAGTTTGTTATAAATTCTATAGATCTTAGTGCATAAATATATTAAGGAGACTTTTAAGAATATATTTATTTTGATTTGAAGTAATTCAAAATTTTTTAGATCCACCAATCAATTTTAGAGGTATATTGATTATCAATTGCGAATGTATAATAATTTTAATTTAAAGTGATTTAAAATTATTTAGTCATTTCATCAAAATATTGAAATGGATGATTTCCATTGATATACAAAATATAAAAAATGTATGTATTTTTATTATTTTTTAAAACAAATGACATGGTAATCTGGTCGGGTTTTTGTCGGGTCATTAGCCAAAAATGGTTTCGTACTTTCTTCCCTATTTGCTCTTGTGAATAGAGCCGACCCTGGTCGGGGCTACCAGGCTCCTGCTCAGGGCCTAAAAATTTTTAGGTCCCAAAAAATTTTATATATGTTTCTCTCACTTTGTGCTCTTCTTGTGTTACTACAGGAGTCATCGAGGCGCGTTGAAGCTAACTAAGGTTGCTAATGCTAAGAAGGTAAAGTTTTCTCCTTCTTCTCTCATTCACAATAGTAGTTTTCAGTTTCCTCATCCTCTTTTTTTTTCCATTGGTCAAGTGTAGCAAGAAGTAACTGTCTTCTTTTCTAGGACTTTATTTCCGCAACTATAAGCTTCTCCTCTTCTCTTTTGCTCATTGTTTTCTAGGGTTTTTGTTTGCCCCATAAGACCAACTCTGTGTTGCCTCTCCTTATTGGTTGTTTTTGGGTGTCATGGTCAAGCTCACCGGAGCTAGCTGAGGATTTCGAACAAAGATAGTAAAAATTTCCTTCTTCCTCTTCTCTTCTTTTGTCAGAACAATAACATCTTTCCTTTATTTTCCCAATCCTAGCGATCAACCCTTCATGAGCACTCCTTTTTCCCCTTTGTCTAACCACAATAACAAAAAGAGTAAGTTTTTATTTATTTCAAGCAATATTAGCCGTGGACAATGGCGGAGGCAAGGGGGCACGAGGGTGTGCGGAAGCACCCCCTTGCTCCCAAAAATTCCACTAGTATACCTCACCTGCTCTTTGTTCGCACCCCTGCCTCAGTTCCAGGCTTCCAGCGCTCTGCCCGTAGGCCACAGAGGGGCGAGGGGTGAGGAGGAAGACAAGCTCGAGTAGCGGAGCATACTGCAGAGTCATAGAGAAGCAGAAGAAGATGACCCTTCTATTTTTTAAATAATTTTTTTGGTCTTGTTGGTGTCCTTTTACTTAAGAAGGAAAACACAAAAAATAATAATTTAAAAACGCGTATGATGGTGTTGATTTATGAACGAATTCTCAAGCTGTACTCCCAATTCCCAAAATCAATAACCTAATAATTCACATCTCATCTGCTCTGCCTCTGTTGTCGCCCGCCTCCGCTCGCCCGCCGTCCTGGCCGATGCCCGCCCCAAGCGACCAAGCTTGAAGCGCATAAGCGGTGAAGCCCCCCAACCTCGCCCCGTCGCCCGCCCCCAAGTTGCTCTGCTGACTGCTGTTGTGCAGCTGTGCTGTGGACTTTTTGGAGAAATTTTTAAAATGAAGTGTTGAGTCTTCTAAGAGTTCTAAAGAAGAAAATAGTAAGAAGAAATATTCTTGCGTTGAATTCAACCCGGATAATGTTGTTAGTGACCTAGGGCTACGCAAACCAATTAATGAATTTGATGATTCTATTAGAGATCAGATTCGAAGAGAATATTTGATTAGAGGACCTTGTCAACCATTTGGTCATAATTATCCCCAAAGACAATTTGGTAAAGAGCATAGAAGTTTCCAAGTTGCTTGGTCTAAAAAAAATTCATGGTTAAAGTATAGCATATCAAAAGATGCAGCTTTTTGTTTTTGGTACTATCTCTTTAAAAATTCTCATAAATGATTTCGAGTTGGAGATGAGGCATTTACTAATTCAGGGATGAATAATTGGAGAAAAGCAATGGAAGTATTTAATACTCATGTTGATGGTATAGCTAGTGCTCACAATGATGCAAGAACACAACTTGAGGCTTTTCAAAATCAACGACAAAGTGTGTTACATTTGCTACAAGCACGGGGGCATGGAATGGAGGTTGCATATCGCACTCAATTAACGAAAACTTTGGATATTACATGTTTTCTTTTGAAACAAGGTTTGCCTTTTTGTGGACATGACGAGTCATCGAGTTTCTCAAATAAAGGTAACTTTTGAATTGATTGAGTGGTATACCCAAAGAAATGACGAGGTTGCCAAGACAATGAATAAGAATGCCCCTGGAAACAATCAAATGAAGTTTCCAACAGTTCAAAAGGATTTAACACGGGTTTGTGCTGCTGAAGTCACAAATATCATTCTTAATGATATAAAAGACAATATATTTTCTCTTATGGTTGATGAGTATCGAGACATTTCAGTCAAAGAGCAAATGAGAGTTGTTTTAAGATACGTGAACAAACATGGATGTGTTATTGAAAGATTTCTTGCTATTGTGCATGTGCATGACACTTCTGCTAGTTATTTGAAGAAGACTATTGATGAATTGTTTGCAAAACATAAGTTGTCATTATCAAGATTGAGAGGTCAAGGATACGACGGGGCTTCAAATATGGAAGGTGAGTATAATGGATTGAAGGCTCTCATATTGAAGGAAAATTTATCTGCAAGGTATGTTCATTGTTTTGCTCACCAACTTCAACTAGTTGTTGTTGCAGTTGCTAAAAGTAATCGAATTGTGAGTGATTTCTTCCAATATGTTACTATAATTGTGAATATTACTGGTGCTTCATGTAAAAGAAAAGATAAGTTTAAACAACTTGAACATGACAGACTTGTAGAATGTTTGGAGAAAGGAGATATTGTTAGTGGTAAAGAAAAAAAAATCAGGAAATCAATTTAAAATGACCAGGGGATACTCGTTGGGGTTCACATTACATGACTATTGTCCGTTTGATGTCTACGTGGACTTTTGTTTTACAAGTGCTTGAAAATGTGTATGATGATGGTACTAATGATGATAATAGTGGTATCGCCACCAGTTTGATTGATAAAATGGAGAGTTATGAATTTGTGTTTGTGATGTATTTGATGAAATCTTTATTGGGAATCACAAATGAATTGTCGCTTATCTTACAACAAAAGGATCAAAACATTGTACTGGTTGTCAATTTGATCAAGACAATGAAAGTTCGATTACAAAAATTGAGAGAGGAAGGATGGGAGAATTTTTTGGATGTCGTCAACAAATTTTGTAGTAACCATATGATTTTAGTATCGAATATGGAAGAAAATATGAGAACTTATGATCGTAGCAGACGTAATTACTAATTTTCATTATTATCGTGTTGAAATTTTTTGTGAGGTATTATTTCTAAATATTTTATTAAATTTTAATTTTCTAATAGTTTTTTTATTCACATTTTTATTGTTACAATATTAGGTTCTTGATATGATGGTTCAAGAGATGAATAATCATTTTTCTTGCATTGCTTGCTTAGATCCAAAGGACTCTTTTTCTCAATTTAACAATGGTAAGCTACTCCGCCTTGTTGAACTTTATCCGGAGGATTTTTCATTGATTGATCGTGTAATACTTGAGGACCAATTTGAGATTTACATTCAAAATGTACGAGGTGAATTTTCTATGATTGAAGATTTGAGAAGTCTTACTAAAAAATGATTGAAACGGACAAGAATACGATTTTTTCATTGGTATATCATTTGATCGAGTTAGCATTGGTCTTACCAATTGCAACTGTGCTTTTGTTGAAAGAGTTTTTTCTTTGATGAAAATTATCAAGACTGATTTATGTAATAAGATGAGGGATGAGTGGATGAATGATAGTTTGGTAATATACATCAAGAAGGACATTTTTGTCACAATTGAAAATGAATAAATTTTATAATATTTTTAACATATGAACGCTCATAGGACACAATTATCTTTTCTTATTTGTATGTCCAGACCTAATACTAATAATTTAAGTATTAAGAAATACTTATTTTATTTTATTGGTACGTACATATTTTTTATATCATTATCATTATCAATTTAATATTTTTATCTTTTTGATATATTTTTTTGATAGTAAAAAAATATTTTTTTAGTACTTTTTTAGCATCTCCTTGAATTTTTGTCTGCATTTGCCAATGTGCACTGGTAATGCCTCTGATGATCGAAGGCTACAACAAGAAGCTAATCAAGTTTGCCATCATCACCTGTCGTAAGCCAGCATAATTGCGGTGAGATTGGGGCGTATATGCATGCAGGCTGTGTTTATTTACCCCATAGAAGCCATCGGGTCTTGCCTAGCTAAATATCCTTGTGATAAGGACCTCGATTATTTTGGAGTACGTGAGAGTGAGATGCATGCCTTTTATGTTCTTTAGCCAGAATCAAATTTAAAATCAGTACTATTAGCTAGGGTTGCCATCGGTTTCATAGGCTACACTATTGGACACCACATATTTTGGCGTGAGATGCATGTCTTTAATTTCATGTGCCTTTGTTATCTTTTAGATTCACAAACTTAGGGAAAGCATATGTCCCTAATATGATAATTGGAAGAATTTTTTTTATAATGAATGAGTTATTTCTACTTCGATAATGATATTATATTTTTTTAATAAATAATTAAAAAAATTAAAATTTAAATATCAATTACTATATAGATTTTTCTTCTAATAAAAAATGAAACAATCTAAATAGACCTCTATTAATATTTTTAAATTTATTCTGATAATTGATGAAATACTTTCGTGAAATCGAATTAATCGTCCAAATTTGAGGTAATGAGTTATGTTTATTTTAAACATTAAAATATTGAAAATTTTATTATAATTTAATAAGACAAGTGAAAAGTCTTATACAAGAAAAAAAAATAGATTAGCATGATAAAGCGAGCAATAAGAAATAATTAGAAAATCATAACACTTTTTTTTTAAAATGATAACAAATTTTTTGTTATAATTTAATGTGATGAGTAAAAGGTTTTATAGAAGAAAAAAGACAAAATAATTTTTAAAAAGAAAATCATATTACTCTTTATTAATTTAAATAAACTAATTGTAAATCCATATTTGAAAATATTTTCATATTATGTTTCTAATATTTTCAAATGTAGTTTTCTATTGATTTTTACAATTAATTATACTTTATGACAAAATATTTTTTTAACTTAAAAGATTTTAAAATTATTTTGAAATTCAAAAATTAAAACGTTGTGAAATACTAAAATATATTAAATTTAGATTTTATGACCTTTTATTTTTCTATTGAAACCGGTCAACTGATCGGATCGGTTATCCCCGCCAAAATCGATTCGTGTAAAACTTGCACGGATTTTTATGCGCCCTACTCGCACAATTTTGACCCGATTCCTGAGCTCCATCACTTCGGTCCCTATAAATGGAAGCGTGCGACGTTGCAAGTCGCCTCGAATTCCTTTTTTCTTCTTCTCTTCTCTTCTCTTCTATCTTTCGACGATTTTGATCGATCGTTATATCCCAACAATAAGCAATGCGGTTCGCGGCCGCCTTCTTCGATGTAACATTACAAGCGATTCGACGCCCTCCTAAATTCTCCCAACTGCTCGTCATATGTGCTATCAGGTTCGTTCCTTTCAGTTTTCGACATTATTTGAGGTGTATATGTTTCAGTTTTCCTTGTTCATTCTGTTTTAGATTATAAGAAGATGGGCGTGATCTTAGTTTTGTTTTATACCCTGCTATGAGCAATGATATGTTCGACTTTTTCAGCTTCTGTTTAATGTTGCCTTCTCCGGTTTGTCAGTATTCATGGTTCTCATGTATGGATGGATGATTTGTTTTATGCGTGAATCTTTAGTTTTTGTACGAAGTATCAAGTATTTACTTGTTTGAAAGCGACTTTGAACAGAGAAGAATCTCTAAGTAGAAGAGCAGAGAGTGATCTTTAATTTAAGTTTGTTCATCAAATTGTTGCATGGTTGCCATCACTGTGATTTGAGTTATAGAAGAAAAGGCTAATCATAGTTATCTAAATCATATAGGAACTATTTCTCTTGTATAAATTGGATTGTAAATTTTGTCATTTTTTTATATTTAGGTAATTAAACTCATTCTTTTGATCAATAAGGATGATATTTAACATGTTTTTCTTTTCTTCCTGCTTGCAGTGGTGGTGGCATAATAGCCTATGCTGATGCAAAGTCAGATCATAATTTGGATGCACCTGGAGCAACCAACAAGAAGAAGTTGGTTGTTCTTGGAACTGGTTGGGCTGGCACTAGTTTCTTGAGAAATGTAGACACCTCCCAGTATGACGTGAAAGTGGTGTCGCCACGTAACTACTTTCTGTTCACTCCTCTACTGCCAAGCGTCACTTGTGGAACTGTTGAACCACGCAGTATCGCAGAGCCTATTCGCAATATCATGCGAAAGGTACGTATGCAATAACAAAGTGATTTTCCTTATTATGAAGCCTTAGAAAATCTGGAGTTGCTGTTACTTTCGTTCATTGGAAGTTCTTTCTGTCTAATTTGCTGCTATATTTAATAGAAAGGTGAACAAATTCAATTTTGGGAAGCTGAATGTCATAAGATCGATCCAGTTAACAAGAAAGTTCTCTGCCGCTCCAAATTTTGCACAAACTCAGAAGAGAAAGGGGAATTTGCAGTAGATTATGATTACTTGGTCGTTGCACTCGGAGCAAAGCCGAATACCTTCAACACTCCTGGTGTAGTGGAGAACTGTCATTTCCTAAAGGTATATATACATATCTGCAGTACAGAACTACATAAATATAATTCAAGTGTTACTGGAAGGAAAATTACTTTTTCTTCTTTATTTGATTGTTTATTTTCTTAAAGAAGCTAAACGTCTTTAGCTATTGGGAAATCTTTTGTCTAGGAAATAGAGGATACACAAAGAATCAGGAGGAGTGTGATGAATTGCTTCGAGAGAGCATGCCTTCCGGGCCTTAGTGATGAACAAAAAAGAAATAGTCTTCATTTCGTTATTGTTGGTGGCGGTCCAACTGGCGTTGAATTTGCAGCAGAACTGCATGATTTTGTGAGTGAAGATTTGGCCAACTTGTATCCCACTGTTAAAGATTTCGTGAAAATTTCAGTAATTGAGGCCGGGGTGCATATCTTGACAATGTAAGGAACAATTATCCACATATTATATTTATTGGCATTTGCATTTTGATCAACATTATGCTAATCCACAACCTTGGCTACTTGGTTTTGTTACTTGTTTCTAATGTCAAACTACAATTATCACTCATTTGTTACATTTACTCTCCTATTGAAAGATATATTTGAAAGAGGTTCATCTTTGGTATTCCACAAATCATCTTTTCTACTAAAATCGTTGTTCCATTGAGTTTTGGTGTGTAGGTTTGACAAAAGGATAACCGAATTTGCTGAACAGAAGTTCCAAAGAGATGGCATTGATGTGAAAACCAATTTCCGGGTTATCAAGGTAAATGATAAGACCATCACTATGAGTAGTGAATCGACTGGAGAGGTTTCTGTCCCCTATGGAATGGTGGTTTGGTCTACTGGCATCGGCACCCGCCCAGTAATATTGGATTTTATGAAACAAGTTGGGCAGGTAAGCCTTTAGACTATTATGCTACATAACTATTATGTATATATTTTGGAGACTATAAAGTGATCAATGATATGATACTACTTGATCTATCTAATTGATTGTTCTTTTTATAAAGGCTGATAGACGGGTATTAGCAACTGATGAGTGGCTGAGAGTCCCAAATTGTGATGGTGTCTATGCTCTTGGTGATTGTGCAACAATAAGTCAGAGAAAAGTCATGGTATGTGTACTAATTTCCGACTAAAGATTAAAAAAAAAGCTAAATTTGTGGTTGTGTCTATTTTGCTTTATGGAATTTCTCTTGGAAAATACTTTTTTCAGGAAGACATCGCAGCCATTTTTAGAGTTGCAGACACGGATAATTCTGGAACTCTAACTGTAAAAGGCATCAAAGATGTACTGGAGGATATCTATGAGAGGTACCCTCAGGTGGAGCTTTACATGAAGAGCCATCAGTTGGAGAATTTTGCTGATCTATTTAAGGATGCAAGTGACGATGCTCTCAAAGAATCCAAAAAATTGGACATAGAAGTGTTTAAGAAAGCTCTTGCCAATGTGGATTCACAGGTTAAGATGCTACCTGCTACAGCTCAGGTATATTGTGGTTCTTTGCATTTTATGCGAAAGCAAATTATCTCAGGAAAGTAAGATCTTTTTCTCTTCTTCCGCTCGTATGATGTTCCAGGTTGCTGCACAACAAGGCAATTATCTTGCTAAATGTTTTAACAAGATGAAAATCTGCGAGGAGCACCCTGAAGGTCCTCTTCGTATACGAGGGTCAGGTCGTCATCGGTTCCATCCATTTGGGTTTGTATTCCATCTTCTTATCCATTTTGAGTCATACCAACGTGGTTACATGGTATGATACTGTATTTCCTTTCTTTGAGTTAGGTATCGGCATTTGGGTCAATTTGCTCCTTTGGGCGGAGAGCAAACTGCCGCACAGCTGCCTGGAGATTGGGTTTCTATTGGTCACAGCTCGCAGTGGCTTTGGTACTCTGTGTATGCAAGGTAGTGCCAAGAAGACGCCTTTTCCATGCAATTTATACCTTTAGTTTCACTTTTGGTTTATTGATTTGCTTTTCATCGTAAAATTCAGTAAGCAAGTGAGTTGGCGCACGAGGTTCCTTGTGGTATCTGATTGGATCAGGAGGTTCATATATGGAAGAGATTCAAGCTGCATCTAAGTCACCTGAAGTCTTAGAGAAGTGCCATACTCCACAGGACTACTACTGCTTATCAACTACAATTGCAGTCTCTGTCTTTCTTTCCTTGATAGAGACATGATGAGTCTTAAAATTTTCTACATTATACTATAAAATTTGCTTCATTATTTGAGTTATAGATGATAAAGTAAATGTGAGACTTTGGATAACTATTTGTGTCATTTTGGAACTACAAGCACAAGAGGTTTTGGTTGCTATTACCTTTGATAATCATTTACTAGTATTTTGTAAAATTAATTAAAGAGAAGCATTTCAAAAATTATGTACATTCTGCTTTAGGGTTTATGGCTGTGTAAAGAATGCCTGCAGGGACCTATAAACATATTGATTAGTGCTAATACACATTTAACTTTGTTCAGTAAAATATTCAGAGTGCCATCAAGAATAATTTTGGCTAAAAGATGATCCATTTTGATCAGTTACTTTGATTCGAGATCACACTGCATGCAAAGCTAGATCACTGCGTAGAAGAAGACCCATTTTAGCTAACAGTCGATGGTTAATTGCGTAGAGCACAAGCCACGCTAAGCTTTTTCTAGTGGAACCTGGAAAGGAAGCTAAAAAGTAGGACGAATCATGTCGACGAATTCAGCAGCGAAATGGACAGTTCACTCGATGAAGGCAGAAACAGGTTGGTCAAAAAGGAGAGTTGGTTTGGCTGTCACAACGGTGCATGCAAGCCATCTCTCCCTTTCTTCCCCATTACGCCTCACACAGCTCACTCAATTAGCATGGCCTGACTGGAGCCTTCTTGTCATATTTCATGTTCTTTCCCCCTTCTTTTAATTTCTGTTCTGTGCCTACTTGAGAAGGATTGGGATGTAAGCAACAGACATGATTAAAATGGAAACATCATAATTGTCAAAAAGCAATACGAAGTTATTGAACCTACCTACAAAGTTTGTGAGATTACTTCATGTAATGGTGTCTTTTGTCCTCGCTCTCCATTTGCTTGTTAAAATTCCACAACGAATGCTTTGTTTTTTCCTTTTTGAAAAAACCAGGGAATTAGAACATCGATAGCGGAATGATCCTGTTTGAGAACAAAATGCTTGATGAAGCGGAAACCAAACCCGACACAGTGTGATTGGGTCTCATTAAAGAATTCAGGGCAGTTAGACCGGGAAAAGGGGACCGGTTTGGACAATGATATATATATATATACATATGCGTGATATCACGGTGTTCCTCCGCTGCCCCAAATCACTCCTCCATCTGACTTCGATTCCCCCGGATTGGGTTCACGCTCCGCCATTGATGGCCACGAAAGTCTATATCGTGTAAGCCCTAGAACTCCTCCGTCTACCTCCCTTTAGGCTTGTACCTGCTCTCCTACAATCTCTTGTTGTTTGTTTTATCGCGTCGTATCTTTTTTTTTCCGATTCACCTTTATTTGCACAATTTTTTGGCCCGTCCGCTTTTCCTCAAGGGTGCTTTTTGTTTGCCTTCTGAGAAAGTTCGAAACTTTTGAGCTTTGTACGAGGATTTCGAAGTATGTTCTTAGTCGTTCTTTCTGATAGTTAAAAATGTTTCTTTGGGTTGATCATTTTATTGTTGATTACAATTTTTGTTAATTTTATGTTATTTATCGTCGATCTGATTTCACCTTCCCCTGTAATTTTGTACTGTGGGATCTACTTTTTTATTCCCTGTTTTAATTTGTTGATTTATTTCTGATTTTCATTTCTGGAGATGATTTGAGTTCATTTGTGCCGAGGGAGGGAGCAACTAGGCACCTGCTCACTGACCATTAGCATAATAGTTAAATGGGAAAAGGAAAAACAAAGGTAATATATGATAAGTTGAATTTTTAGCTATAACTCGATGGAGTTTAATTGTTTTTCTAAGAATCCTATGCTTGGGTGAACTCAGTGCTTCGAGTCCTTATACTTTGGTAGGTTTGAGTTAACATCTTTAGGAGCTACAGACTTGATGCTTCTTCTCAGTTCATCCTGGGCCTTGTCTTTGGCCCTCCCGTAATTGCTTCTTGCTGGACCACTAAGTTAAGGACACTGATGTAGTTGTCTGGTTCTGTTCCCCACAGAATCTTCCTGTGCTTTCTCCTATAATTTTATTGTTACTGCTCTTTGGAGAACCTGATAGTAGCTATGCGTAGCTGCTGCTTGATTATAATATTATCAAGTTATTATTGACTCCGCCCCATGACTAATTAACCCCTGCCACGGCCGGTCTCAAGCCCGAATAAAGGAGGAGGGTTGCGTTAGGTTGTCCGCCAGCGTTAAACTATTGTGCTAATGCTATGTTATTCCCCGGAAGGAACGTGTTGCAGGATCCGGCTGTAATGTCTCGGCAAGGACCGTTACATCTCCAGAACTCGAGTGTAGTGCTAAATATGCAAGATTTCGCGTTGCAAGGTCCGACTGTAACGTATAGACAAGGATCGTTACTGTTGGGGTTGCAAGGTTGCAAACAAAGTCCCATATTGAAAACACATGGAAAAGATCATGGGCTTATAAGGGAAAGACATCTCCATTGATATGAGGCCTTTTGGGTAAAGCCCAAGAGTAAAACCATGAGGGCTTAGGCCTAAAGTGGACAATATCATATCATTGTGGAGATATCTAAATTCCTTCGGTCATAACAATTAGTATCAGAGCCCGGACTGTCAGAAGGTCTAACCGCCGACTATGCATAAGAGTTATAGTCTAATCGAGCCATGTGAGTAGAGTATTGATCTCGAACAAAGGAAGTAGGGGCTCCTGTGTTCGGATCAAGAGGACCAGACACCAGGCAGGAAGTCCTAGTAGGTCGGGTGGACCGAGGGGCAGAAAGACCTGGTGGGTCGAGCATCAAATGCGGGGCTCTGTGGTCCTTTGTTTGAGGGGGGGATTGTTGGGGTTGCAAGGTTGCAAACAAAGTCCCATATTGAAAACACATGGAAACGATCATGGGCTTATAAGGAAAAATATCTCCATTGGTATGAGGCCTTTTGAGTAGAGCTCAAGAGCAAAACCATGAAGGCCTAGGCCCAAAGTGGACAATATCATACCATTGTGGAGATATCTACATCTCCATGAGAACTTGGGTGTAGTGTTGAATAGATAAAAGTTTTTACACCATAGGTTGGATAAGAATAAATATTATAAAAAAACTACTAGTCTACGATTTGGAATATAGGAACCTTGTAAAGCAATGGAGGTAGTAGATGCAATGATTAGGAGAAAAATTAATATTTTGTGTGTACAAGAGGCAAAATGGGTAGGTGAGAAGACAAAGATGATAGAGAACTCAAGTTTTAAGTTATGGTACACAGGAAAGAGTAAAACAAAAAATGGAGTAAGTATTGTTGTAGATAGTTCGTTAGAGGTTGAAGTTGTATGAGTAGTTAGAAAGGGAGATAGAATTATAACTAGAGTAGTGACGAAAGAAACTATAAATGTAATTAGCATATATGCACCTCAAGTAAGATTAGATAAAGCTATCAAATTAAAGTTTTGGGACAACCTAGATGAAGTATTACAAAACATTCCGTCAAATGAAATGATTTTAATAGGAAATGATCTAAATGGGCATGTCGGAGTGAAAAATGAGGAATATGAGAGGGTGCATGGGAGTTATGGGTTTGGAACGAGAAATGAAAAAAGAAAAATTATATTGGATTTTGCGATAACATATGACCTTATATTAGCTAATACATTTTTTAAGAAAAGAGAAGAACACTTGTCATGTTCAAAAGTGGGAATAATAAATCACAAATTGACTTTCTTATGGTTAGGAAGAGGGATAAAAAGATTTATAAAGATTGCAAGGTTATCAGTTTGACTACCCAACATAGGTTAGTAGTGTTGGATATACACCTCAAGCATAGTATTAATAGGAGAAAAATATACACGACTAGAAGTTAAAGGATGGGAAGCAAAATATATTTAAGGAGAAGGTAAGAGTACATGAAATATACAGTGACTCTAATACGACATGAGATAAGATGATATCAAAGTTGAAAATAGTAGTTAAGAGTGTACTCAGTGAGTCAAAGGGGCATGCACCACTAAATAAGGAATCTTGGTGGTGGAATGAAAAAGTATAGGAGAAAGTGAAGGAAGAGAGGAATTATATATTTGTAACAACGAGGAAAACTTAAAAAAATATACAATAACCAAGAAGGAGGGTAAGAAAGCGGTGAATGAAGCAAAAAAATGAAAATTTTGATCAGTTATATCGAAAATTTGATAAAAAAGAGGAAAGAGACATTTATAGAATAACTAAAGTGAGAGAAAGGAAGACAAGAGATCTTATCCAAATAAAATGTATTAAAGATGAATGCAATAGGGTACTAATAAATGATGGAGAAATAAAAGAGTGATGACAGAAGTATTTTCATCAATTTTTTAATAAACATTTAGGTGACCAACTTAACTTGGGTAATTTAAGTAGGTCAAATCAGTATAAAAATTTAAATTTTTATCGTAAAATTCAAACTTCAGAAGTAGAACAAGCTTTAAATGGGATGTACAATGGAAAAGCCGTTGGGTAGATGATATTCCGATAAAGGTGTGGAAGTGCCTAAGGGAACAAGGTATTGAAAGACTTACAAAATTATTTAACATGATATTGAAAACGAAAAAAATGTCTGATCCAGGGTAAATACTCTAGTTCCCTTATATAAGAACAAGGGAGACGTACAAAATTGTGCAAACTATAGGAGTATTAAACTAATGAGTCATACTATGAAACTTTGGAAAAAGTAAATGAAAAAAGATTAAGGAAAGAGACCATATAACCGAAAATCAATTTGGGTTCATGCCTGAAAGGTCGACAATAGAAGTTATACATCTTCTAAGGCAACTAATTGAAAAGTATCGGGAACAAAAATAAGATCTACACATTGTATTCATTGACTTAGAAAAAACTTATGATAGCGTCGCAAGAGAAATTATATAGAGAATTCTAGAAAAGAGGGGTGTTAACGTAACATATATTGAACTAGGACATGTACGAGGATGTAACGACCAGAGTGAATACTTCAGGCGGATTAACTGAAGCATTTCCAATAAAGATAGAGTTACATCAAAGATCAACTTTAAGTCCTTATCTTTTTACACTAATCATGCACGAACTTACGAGACACATTTAAGACACAATATTGTGTTGTATGTTTTTGCAGATGATATTGTTGTGGTAGATGAAACACGTGAAGGAGTAAATGCTAAACTAGAATCTTGGCGGGAAAGTGAAAGGTTTTAGGCTTAGTAGACTAAAGATAGAATACTGAGTTTTAAGTATTTAAGATCATTTTTGTAAAACGATGGAAGTATTGAGAGGGATGTCTTACATAGGATACAAGCAGGATGATTAAAATGGAGGACAGTGTCGGGTGTTTTATGTGATCATAAAGTACCTCTAAAACTTAAAGGGAAGTTTCATAAAACGGCGGTTAGATCTGCTATGTTATATGACGCTAAATGTTGGGCTATGATTTGAACACATGAGCAGAAGATGAGAATTGCAGAGATGAGGATGTTAAAGTGGATGTGTGGACATACGAGAATAGACAAAATAAGAAATGAGAGCATTAGAGAGAAAGTTGGAGTTATATCTATCGAGGGAAAAACACGTTTAAGATGATACAGACATGTACTTAGACGGCTAATAAATGCTCCAGTTAGGTGATGTGAAATTATGATAAATACGCACATCAAACGAAGAAGAGAAAGACTAAAAAAGATTTGATTAACAACAATAAAACAAGATAAATTTTATTTAAGTATAGATGATGATATAGTAGGGGATATAGCCCAATAAAGTAAAACGATCTATATAGCCGACCCCACATAGTAAGATAAGGCTTGGTTGTTGTTGTTGTATTATTGACAATTAGATCATATGTCCCTCAACATTAATTATTGATATTTTCATTTTCATGCTTTTTTTCCTTTGTTTTTCTTCCAATGCCCATACAACCCCAGGTATTCTTATTCTTTAGCTTTATTAACATTTGGATTGCATCAAGTAATGCTTTAGGGCGGTTTACCTTTTGTTGACCGATATACTTGTTCATGTTGTTTAAATTAGTGTTCACTATGTCTAACGTTATGCACGTTACTAGATCAGCTAAGTTGGGATGATTCAATTTACTTTAAAAATAATTAAATGATATTTGGTTGTTTACGTCCCAATTCTCTAAAGAATAGCTAATAGTTTTCTGGAAGCTAGATAGTAGTTCTCTTGGTACCTTTCAAGTTTTCTATGACATGGTTTCCTATGCCATGCGTCTTTCAGTCCAAACACAAACTAGCATGCTTCTAAAGCTGCAAGTTTATAGAGCGGTAATCTCATTATGACATTATTCAAAGATATTATATTTCTTAGTAAAATTTGGTTGCATAGTGGGTAAGGCTTGTTGAATGTGCATAGGTTCAGCTTCAAATGAGTACTCTTTCTTTCATATTCAGAAGTATCACATATGAATTTCCTTTAAATCCACCAATAACATTTTCTTGCGAACCATATCATGACTTTTTTCATTCTTATGGTGCCTGGATAGATACTATTCCATGTATGGCCATGTGGAGAAGCTTGCTGAGAAGATAAAGGAAGGTGCCTTATCTATTGAAGGTGTGGAAGCCAAACTGTGGCAGGTTTGTGTTATTGAAGGGATAGTCTCTCTGGGCTTTACAATTTTTATTATTTTTTAATTAATCTAGTTTCTATCTTTTGTTGTACTCTATAAAACATAGGTTGTTTAATTAAACTAGTTTCTATCTTTTGTTGTGCTCTATAAAACATAGGTTTACATTCTAGAGCTAACACAAGAAAGATATTATGAGTTTCTTTATATATATATATATAATCTTATTAACTCCAATACTCTTAAGATTGCTCCTCAAGCTGGTAAATTGGTAGGGTTTATTTATGCTTATTAGCTGAACTAGAAAATGTAGAGTAAGATCTTGCCATGATGAAATGACAAACATAATATTCATTTATGCTTGTTACCTAAACAAGAAAATGTAGACTAAGATCTCACCATGATGAAATTGAAAACATAATAGTCACACGTGGGGAGAAAAAAACTTGAGAAATTCACCAAGCAAGTAGCAAATTGAGGATGGAACTTTTCTCTGTTCAGTTCTGCACCAGAGATGGATAGCACAGCTTGTTTGCTGGAAATAGCAAACAGAGTGCAGGACGATTTCCGCCAAAGAGAAAGTGCACGAAGACAAGATATTGTTCAGCTCTTCACTTGCTAGGCAGGGCATATGCAACATAGAAATAAATTAGAAGATGCAGATGGATGCAGAAATGGAGGGCATGATGTGAGAAGTAGATCAATGACAAGAAGAGTTTGGTGTGAAAAGTAAGCATAGTTGGATTGTTGAGAAGATGAGGAGCACTAATATCAAGTTGGAAGTAGCAACATACCACATGTTGCTCACATCCAGGTTTAAGGGCCAGTGGTAAGGAATCAATCAGCCAAAAGTAGGTTGCTGATACAACCAGTGATTAAAATCTCGTGCCGAACTGCCTGATACGGGCGAAACATACCGTTCAGTCCGCACACCGAAACCGGCACCAGCACGCCCGAGGTTTCGAGGCTCACGGCCGGCCTCAGAGGCGTCATGCGAGCCCCGCCGCCAGCCTCAGAGGCGTCGCGTGACGAGTC
>JBBUKS010000008.1:4487735-4505405 GCA_038050645.1 Hedychium gardnerianum | reverse complement strand
TACCTGAATATTAAAAACCAATATTTAGCTATTTACAATAAATACAAAATTTAGGTTATCATGCATAAGTTGAATTTCTTTAATTTCTAACAATTAAAAGATAATGCAAGTAATAAAATCTAATATAGCTTAAAATAAAATTGCACTTGAAAATTATTCTAGCAACATCAAATTTATCTAGTGAAACCAAACATAACTAAAGGAATTACCAAACTAAAACCTAACAATCATTAAACCTAACTTGGTAAGTAAGGAATTATCAAAGTTGTTGCCACATACAACTTTGAATTTTATGCCCATCTAATGTTTGATGGGAAGAAACTTCTCAAAATTGAAGGTCCAGATTCAGACATCATTCTCAATACATTCATATTCAACACATTCATTTTTTGCTAGGTAACAGTTTGTATTCAATTCCTAACACACAAAATATTTTGCTGGTTAGACGAAAATTTCTAAAATCTAGTTGTCCGTTTACTCTAAAATATTTTGTTCTCAATTTGAGAAAATAGATTATGAAAAAAAAATTATCAAATTTACCAAAATAAAATTGTCACACGCAGCCGCAACTGGCGACGGCCACGCGCAGCCGCAGCCGCAGCCAGCAACGCCCGGCCACGGCCATGCGCAGCCATAGCGACACGGCCACGCGCAGCCGCAGCCGAGGTCAGCCACGACAACGCGCAGTCGCACGGCCACGCGCAGCCGGCAACGGCCGCCACCAGCCACGCGCAGCCGTGGCCGGCCACGGCCACGGGCAGCAACGATCGACATCGGTTGGCCTCGGCCACGCGCAGCTGGCAACGGCTGACCAAGACCAAGCGCAGCTACGGCGGCGCCGGCCATGTGCATCCGCGGCGCCACCGCCCATGTCGAGGGAGAGAAGAGGAGAGAAGATTAGTGGCATACCTTCGACGGCCAGGGCTCGAAGGCTGATTGGAGGCTGATCGGAGGTTAGGGCTTGGAGAGTGCGGTGAGAGAGAAGAAAGAAGTCGATCTCCCCTAAATCTCGTTAATTAGACACAGAATTTTATTTTTCGTCGCTAATTAGCGACGGACAATAAAAATCCGTCGCTAAATAAAATTTCGTCGCTAATGGCGACGGAAATTAGGGTTTAGGGCCCATCGGGGAAATAGCGACCGAATTAATGACGGAAAACAATTTCTGTCGCTATTTAGCGACGGAAAAAATCCTCCGTTGTTAATTCAGTCGCTATTCACGAGGTTTTTGTAGTGATGATGGATGGAAAATGCTAATGGGTACTGATATGGGGTTATAAAAGTTGTCATGCATATTTTTGAAAGTCAAACATCATTTTTAATATGAAAATAAAAATGGGTCAACATCCAGTGAAACCCCTCAAGAGATTCATTTGAGTCTGATTGGACTTCGACGATCAATCGAACAAACAGTACAATATATCCTCGGATGATCAGACCAGCTGAATATTTTTTTATGATCCTCGCGATTTAAACTAAGCGTTCCTAACAAATGTACCAACATTTTCCGTCGGACATAACATTATACTTCATTCAACATTTCTTGTCTATCCCCAATCGGAACATTACATTGCTTCCCTGTTTAAAGAATTAACTGATTTCCTTTTTAACCCCTGATTGACCTTATAAATTAGTCAATCAGAAAACACCTTATGGTCTCAATGGACGATCCAATCATACATCTCTTATCGGTCCCCAAACGATTTCTCCGATCGGACCTCTTTCTGCTAAGTCCTGATAAGAGGATACATCTCACTCCTCCCGACTGATATGTCCTTGGATTTAACGCTCTCATTCAACAGACTACCCTCTTTTTAGCCCAATTGTATTAAGATCCATAATTCTGGTGGGCCAGATCATCCAATAATATTTATTTTGACACAATATGTGGAGCGTCAGAGCATATAGAGTGTCATACTTTATTGTGGCAAAAGGCGAAACGCTCGCCCCCAGCGCCCCCGCCAGTCCGTCCCAAGACCAATACGGAGGAGGTAAATCACGGGGGCTAGTCTAGCCAGCCCGAACAGTGACTAGTGCATAAGGGGGGCAGGGAGTGTCATACTTTATATCTTTACACCACCTATACTTGCAGATATAATTAGATATTTCTGTACCACAATAGGATATGCATCTATTCATTAATTAATACGTCATTAATATAGCATGAAATACACGAGCTGGGTTATAAAAATAAGTTTGCCCCCGCGAAGGAAGGTATGTACTTTTCTACTGTCGTCGAAAATTGACTTAAATATCGAAATAATTATACCCGAGCATTTTCTGAATCTTTCTTCTGATCCTCTTCTCTTCTCTCTCTTCTCAGGCGCTCGGTATTACTTCGATAATGGTGATCTTTGTGACTCCATCAATATTCATTTCAATTTATTGATGACTTATCTTTCGCGAGGTTCAGATAAAAAACAGATACTAGACAACTGGTTTTCAAAACGTGGGATATGTCCTTTATATTAAAACAATAAAGAATCTTTTAACGATTAAGAAAAAGGGCTGACTTTTCAATTTTTACCGTATATATACCGTAGAATTTCCCCCAAAAAATAGATTAGATATGTCTATAAGTAGGCGTGTATCTCTTCTTATACATGATCCATATGGAAAATAGGATGTTGCTAGATCAGAAGGAGGATCGGGTTGATCAGGTGGAGAGGTTGTTGAACTCGTCGCATCGGCGGCGGACCTCTCCTTTTCTGCCTATCTTGACACCGACGATGCTCAGCTTCTCCATGGCGTGGGTGAAGTCCTCGAAGAAGGCCGTCTGGTTGGCGGCATAGCGCTCCACCAGCGGACGCGTTCGCTTGTCCGCCGCCAGCGCCGAGTCTGAGGCCAGCAACCCCAGTCCCCGCAGCACGTTCTGGTAGTACATGTTGTCAAACTTCCCCGGCGTCATCACATCGTTGAACGCCGCAATTGTTGGGTCCTTCTGGTAGTTCGCGCACGCTTTCTGCAGCGCCTCCGCGTACTGCGTGCTCATCGTCGGGTCTTGGCCGCCACTTCCCTTGTAGCTGAAGATGCGGGATGCGAACTCGCTGCAGTGAGAGAAGCCCACAGTGTGGGCGCCGGAGAGCGCCACTAGATCCTGCACCGTCATCTGCTTCTTGGCGAATACGTCTATGAGTTCGTCTATGGTCATGTTGGGGCGGGGAAGGTTACCGGGGACGGTGGCCGCGGAGGAGCCGAGCGCATCCTTACGGCCGAGGTGCACTGCGTAGAACGGTCCGCCAAGCATGAGGACGAGGTCGCGGGTGGCGAGGGCGAGCACATCGGCGCAGGAGACAGTGCCGGGGCACTGCAGCTCGAGCGCGGTCTTGGCGCGTATGATGGTGTCGAAGGCGTCGCCCGGGAGGGAGACGTTGTCGTCGGCATCGCGCTCGGCGCGGTTGAAGGCATTGGAGGAGATGAGCATGGAGGCGTCACAGCCGCCTACGAAGCAGTCGTGGAAGAAGAGGCGGAGGGTGCCAGCGGCTGTGGTGGGGTTGGAGATCTGTTTACTGGTCACAACCTCCGATATGATCTGCTCTGCATTGGGGCACGTCTTCTGGTAGTACTCGGTGGAGAGCTTAGCCGTGGCGGGGTACGCTAGGGAAAGGAGGAGAGCTGCGGCCAAGGCGGCCGCCACCGGGGCCGTCATGGTAACAACAAGTGCAAGTTTGTTCCTCATGGCTCTGCAATCAATGGGGGAGATGACGACGACGACAATGGTGATGGAACGTGTAGGTTTCACTACAAAGGCCAAGACAGATATGAGAGAGAGAATGAGTAGGGAGGAGAGGAAATGGAGGAGAAGAGAGAAAGGTGAGGAGGGGATTCAGGCGAATCAAGGGAGGGAGAGAGAGAGGGAGGGAAGCTAAAAGCGACACACAAATTCGCTGTCGTCTGTTTTCCCAACAACAGCATATCTCATTGTTTGTTTTATTTATAAATTATATTGGATGTACTTATATTTAGAACACATTTTATAAATACTCTGTTTTACATTTTACTAAATCCACACGTCCATTTCCTAAAATACTCCTCTGTCAATACAATTTTTTTCCAAATTAACTATGTCAAACCAATATCCGAGCAAACGTATCGTCATCTCTAATGTTGCACCTTAAAACTTTCATTTACACACAACAATTACCACCCAAACTACTATTCTGATGGCATATTAATTACAAAAAATACACAAAAATTATTATTTTTTGCAATCTTATAGCAGTAGTCACCTTTGAAGCTAGTGATAGGTCATGTTCACCTCAGTGCAGCACATATTTGTTCACCTTCCATATCTCCCCCCCGATGTCACATGTTGATTTTTTTTGCTTCGCTGCGAGTGTTTATTTCGACCGATCCTCTATTTGAAGAGTTTTTTAATCTTCTACAAATGTATATCTGTACTGTATTATGTATATATAGAACTAATATACTATATTACCTTGAAACTCGAGTGACTGATATAGTTTTAAAGTTTTCTATTAATTTTTTTTTTGTTATCCAGGATCCAAGAATGCCTAAAATTCATTCTTAATCATCATAGATATATTCAAAAGATTTAGCAATATTTTTTCATGTCAATTTTTTTCTTTCTATTTTCGATGTGTAATGATCCATCAAACATTTTTAGCTAAAATTCATTGGTAAACCTAAACATATCTGATTTGGTGGAATCTTGTAGCTCCCACGTGTCCCGTGTGGTAAAAAGTCGTACTCAGTTAAAGTTAAGGCGATGGGGCATGACTCATAGGGAGTCAAACTTAGCCTAAGACGAAACTCGGGCTTGAACGAACCTACTCAATGCTCTCATCTCAAAGAATAGAGTTTGATTAAAAACAAAATATCATCCTTGTCTCGGACTTAGTCGCCTGTCTCAGTCTCAGATTTCTACATCTTTCAGTCTCGGTCTCAGGGACCAATATCATCTCTGGCTCAGCCTCAGTCACCTATTTCAGCCTCGGATTTCGACATCTTTCAATCTCTGTCTCAACCATCGATATCATCTCTGCCTCGGCCTTAGTCGTCTGTCTCAGTCTTAGATCCTGACATCCTCTATGTCTCAGTCTTAGGTCCTAGCAACTTCTTAGTCTTGGCCATAGGGCCCGAAATCCTCCATGCCTTAGTCTCAGCCACCGACTCCATATGGCAGTCTCGAATCCCGACATCCTCTATGTCTCAGTCTCAGGTCCTGACTCGACCTTAGTTGTCGACATCCTCCAGGCGCTGACATCGTCTATCCTTAAGGTCACTCAACATTGACCCTCATTTCCTCACTTTCGGATCAGACCTACACCATACGTTGGCCCACTAATAACGACTGTGAATATTCCAGCACACATGGCACCGGATGAATGGAGGAGCGGTTACAAGGTTGTCAGGTTTGGTCCCCTATATATCTTCCTTCGAACACGTGGCATCAGATGAATCAAGGAACGATTACAAGGTTGTCAAGTATGGTCCCTTAGATACCTTCCTTTGAACATGTGGTGCTTTGTTAAAGGAAGGGCAGTTAACCACTATCAGATCTGGTCCCTCCATTGGCTCACATACTACATCTGAAACATCTGACATGGTGATGCTCTTCTAATAGCTATATAAACCGTAGAGAGGGTAAGGTAAAATATCTTCTTCTTTCAATTCCACTAGGTTCTCTCCTTCTTCTCTAGTTTCTTCTTCTAGCATAACCTCAAGCAAACCCTAACTTGAGCGTCGTAGTGGCCTACCGGGATCCATGCCGACGCTATTTTAACCCTCTCTTGGAGTGTTCTTCAGGTCCATTCATCCTCTTCACTGACGATCTCTAGAGATTGTGAACGTCAGCCTGTTCCTTGACTGTGGCTTAACCATCCGCGGTATCCAGAACAAATTGACGTCGTCTATGAGAAATCTAAGGCAAGACACTACGATGGTTAACACTAGAAAAACTACTGAGAACTATGACTCTATTGGAGAGAGAGAATCCGTGGTGCATTAACGACTTTAATGCAAGAAGACATCAATCAGATGGTCTCCAAGGTGTTACAGGGAATATAGCAACTGCACCCACTCCTACAACTACCACTAGTGGAAGCCCCTCCTCCCTTAGTAGGCGCACCCCGTCCTCTGAGTAAGATGCCCCTACCCTTCGTAGGGGTTTTTCCAGCTGCAGTTTCAATCGACAAGGGGGCAACCCTCTTCGGTGAGGATTTGCATGAATCGCGAACGTGAGAGACGCCTCCTCTCGACCGCAAAGGAAAGACGTCTACCTCCAATGAGGGAAGTACTCTAGGAACGTCCTTCTCCATAGAGGTCCTTGACCATGAGTTACCTCATCATTTTCGGCAACCCCAACTAGGAGAATACACGGGGTTGTTAGATCCTAAAGATCATCTGTGTCGTTTCGAGAATGCTTCCTTGTTACATCAATACATGATGGTGTCAAGTGCCAAGTCTTCTATAGGATCGAACTCAACGCTAAATGGGTGAATAGTATTGTGAATTTTATGAACTGATAATTAAAGAAATAACAAATAAATAGAGTAATAGCAAAGTGGAAATAAATAATAATCTAACATTTTATTAGTTAAATCAGAAATGTAAGTTAAGCACAATTAAATTAAGGTAGAAAATCGACACACACAATAATTATAAAAATATGATTCCTGTTTCTAAATTTCTCCTAGGTGAAAAAATCTTACAGATTTTTTTTTAAAAAAATAAGCACATTAAAAAATAATACAACACAACAGAAATGAAAATTTACTCTAGGTGTTGTCGATCAGAATTGAAGCACAGTGTCGCAGCGTGCCATGACACATAAAGCACGAGAACACTAGAGCACGAGAATAGAGAAAAATAATCATGAATTGGATATGTTGCAAGCTCTGCCTTAAGCCTCATTTATAGTACTCTCCCGGTTGACTATATTTGTGTTGACGTGGCTGCAACTTCTATCCGATAGATAACATTAAATGAGCTACCTGGTCGACTGGAAGCCCTCTAGTCACCTATAGAGAGATCAAATCTGATCTTGACTCGACTCGCTTGAGTTGCTGATAACCTTATCTCTCAGTTGCTTGAAAGCTTTTATGATCACCTGTATGCTTTGGTCGCTCGTACGTTTCAATCGCCCTGACCCAGCTATGGTCGCCTGGACCCTCCGACTTTACCCATCGAGAGTTATCACTAGCCAGTCGCCCTTGACCCTTCCGGTCATCTGAAACCGTCAAACTTTGATTCCCTATAGTTTTTACGCATAATGAGTAAGATATAAATTTTAAAGTTACTCGTACTTACCTAACTAGATGGGTTAGATTTTAACCCATCTAGTCTGGGTTCCCAAGCCACAGCTCTCGACTTCTTCCACTTAGACTTTGTTTGCCAAGCAATAAGTTACCAGCTGATTCCACACACTTGAACTTGTTTGTCAAGAAATCAACTTCTAGTTGATTCCATACATTTGGACTTGTATGCCAAGCAATTAGCTCCTAGCTGATTCCACACACTTGGACTTGTTTGCTTGGTTCCCAACCAAGACTTTTCTCTTGCATGATTCCCAATCAGGACTTCATCTGCCTAGCATCACTCACCAAGACTTTTTCATTGCCTAACTTCACTCACTAAGACTTTCTCCTAGCTTTACTCGCTAGGAATTTTTCTCTTGTCAAGAAACTTGCTCATGCACACTTGATAACTATCCGTTAGATCTCAACAAACCTAACTTTAACCTTAATCATACATTAAAATCTTAGTTTAAATGTTGTGCTCTCAACACCAACATCTTCCTGACTACCTTGTCAGGCTCAGCCCAATGATGCTCCAGCCGACTCTCAGTCTCTTCCATTATCTCCTTTGATGACTTCAAGGTCACTTTCTTGCACCAATTCGTCGCTGTAAGAGGTATCAGAAAATACCTCTTAATCTTTTTACCATAAAGTAGAAGCCTCGGGAGACCCTCCAAGAGTACCTTCAGCAATTCAATTGAGTCATTTGGGATGTCCCATCAACTACCTCAAATATCTTAACTAGCGCCTTCTCCCAAGTTCTAGTAGATGGGGATTTTTTTAGATCCCTGGTGAAGAAACCTTCGGTGAATTACGAGAAGCTATTGGAATGAGAAGTACACACACTTGGAAGAAGCTCAGTTGGCACACAAAGGAGAAACCATCTCAGCCTTTTAGTCGGACAAGAAACCTCTTTAGCTTCTATCCAAAAACAAAATCCCTCACTAACTCCTCAACTATGCCCCAACTCGAAGAGAGGAGAGGGTGGTGCAAATTGTAAACTCAACTCCCACATCTAGGGCAGGGCCAAGCCATTTGACCCAGGAAGGGGCGGTCTATTTCTATACTTATCATTAGTCTTACACGCATGATACTTAAGAGTGCCTCCCTCATGTACTAGCTACTGCCTGGGCTAGTAGCCACCCGTGATTTACCTCCCTTCACATAACCTGGGGACGGACTGTGAGGGGCGTCTGGGGTGAGCGTTATCATCTTTTGCCACCATGATACTCAAGAGTGTTGGTAGTTGGCTCAAGAAGTCAGTCGGGTCATCAAAGAACGACATCAATACGGGTTAACCATGCCCATGACTATCATAAGTACACCCGTCTCATACACTAAGCATGATGACTCGAGAGATCGACTGAATGATGCAAAGATAGCTTAGTCCCTCAATGGGAACCATAACCACCTCGATGTCGCTCGACGAATTGCAAAAATGATCACTGAGATGATCGCTGAGACGATCGATGAGACCATCGTCGAGATCATCTAGACAACACCGCCCATCATGGTGATATCAACATGATCTCGAATGGCTCCACCGATGGAGACTCCAACCATGCTAGGAAGGCTTATGGACAAAGGTTGGAAAATTATAATGTTGGCATTAGTAGAGGCAGGGAGAATGACCCACTCATAAGCTTCGGGCCTCAAGACCAAAAAGGAGTTGTCACCCTGCACGATGCCGCCTTAGTAATCCACACCATTATAGCTAATTACAATGTGTCGAGAGTATTCATAGACATAGGAAGTTTAGTGAATGTGTTATACAAAGAAGCCTTTCATCGAATGTAAATTGATCGAGAGGAGCTACAACCCATGTCAATCCCCTATTTGAATTCAAGGTCATGAGATACAACCGATGGGATAGATCATCCTTCCTCTCTCGCTAGGGGAAGAACCTTTAAGGCGAACCTGGAGCACCATCTTCATGGTGGTTGACACTTCATCATCTTACAATGACATCCTTGGAAGGTTGACTCTTAGCTCGTTCTATGCGGTGGTCTATACCTTTCATCAAAAGTTGAAGTTCTTGATCACAGATCAAGTAGGCACGGTCAATAGAGACCAAAGTGCTACCTGCAAATGCTATGTAGATGTCATTCAAACTAATCTCAGGAAGGAGTGAAAGACTCAAAGAAGGGAGGTACACTCCTTGCAGGAAGAGCCCAACCACCGGCTAGTCCATGAAAAGGAGGAAGTTCAAATAATACCAAACTCGCCCGACCGTGTCACTCAAATAGCGGTTGAATTAGAATCTAAGTTGAAAGAGAAAAGTCGATTGCTTGTCACACTCGAAACAATGACGTCTTCGCTTGGTAGCCCCAGAATTCACCGACGTGGCGTCCACTGTGATAGAGCATCACCTAAACATCTTTCCAAAATCTCGGCCTATCTGACAAAAGAAGTAATACTTCGCGCATGAGAAAAATAAAGTAATCCCAACGAAGTTGCCAAGCTTCTAGAGGCAAGACATATTTGAGAAGTACAATTCCCTTCTTGGCTAATGAGCATGGTTCTGGTACCCAAGTCGGGAGGCAAATGACGAGTCTGCATCGACTTCCGAGACCTTAACAAAACTTGTCCCAAGGACTGCTATCCGCTCTCTCAGATCGACTAACTAATGGACTCAACCTCTGGTTACGAGCTCATCTATATGCTAGATGCATATTAGGGATATCATCAAATCCCTTTAGCCGTGGAGGACCAAGAAGGGTTAGTTTCATCACCTTGGATGAGACTTTTTGTTAAACAGTTATGTCATTTGGACTAAAGAATATAGGAGCTACATATCAACGTCTTATTAATTGGGTCTTTAAGCATCAAATCAGTTGCAACTTCGAAGTCTACGCCGATGACATACTAATCAAGTCGACCCGGACCAAAAACTTGATCAGCGACATTGAGGAAACTTGCAAGACCTTACAAAGGTATGACCTTAAGTTGAATCTGACCAAGTACTTGTTCAGTGCAAGAGCGATCATTTCCTCAGTTTCAATGTCACCAAGCGAGAGATACAGGCCAATCCAGAGAAAGTTCAAACCCTACAGAACATGGTGTCTCTAAGAAATACCAAGGAACTCCAAAAGCTGGTCGGGTAAATCACTACGGTGCCACGATTCATTTCCTAGTCAACTACAAAGAGCCTTCCATTCTTCAAGATACTATGTAAGGTGACCAGGTTCTCATGGGACAAGAAATGTGAGCAAGCCTTCACTAATCTCAAAGTATACTTAACAAATCTGGCCATTTTGTCCAAGATTGTAGCAGGAGAACCTCTATGGTTGTACTTATCAACTTCAGAAGGAGCCCTTGGATCGATTTTGGTGTGGCAGGAGGGCAATATTCAACGACCTATCTACTTCTCAAGCTATTTGTTGAAAGACGCCAAGACCCACTACACAATGCTGGAAAAGCTGGCTCTGGTGCAAGTGTTGAATGTTTGCCGGCTTCGACCTTATTTTCTCTCGCATCCCATCACGATGCTTACCAATAACACCTTAGGTCGGGTGCTAACTAATCTAGAAGCCTCCGGGCGCCTAATCAAGTGGACCATTGAACTTAGTGAATATGATGTTTAGCACCAGCTGATGTGTGTATTTCTTACATGCTTTTAGCATTGTTTAGCATACATTCTGTGTCATCTTATTAGTATATTTTGCATACTTGCATTTACTCTTTATTGTTTTTATGCTCTTTCGTTCAGAGATATGCTCTTGTGTTTTTTTCTTTTAATAGGATGTGAAATGGAGCGAAATTGGAGCATAAAATCATTGGAATGAGGATGAGAAGCAAGGAACACGCTCTGGCCATGTCCCAAGACACGAACATATTTCTCTGGCTAAAGTTAATCGAAGAAAGGAACAAAATGGGGTCTCTAGAATTTGACACTATCGTGCTTTTCACCATAGATAGAACAACAGTTTCAAGGATTTGTCAGACACGACCGTGCCTCCCAAGCATAACCATGCTTTTCTCCATAGCAAGTTAGCAAAAGACTAGCTGGATTTCACACGACCGTGCTTTTCACCATAGAGAGTTGAGCATATTTCCAGACACGACCGTTCCTCCTAGGTACGGTCGTGCTTTTTCACCTCAGAGCCCAGCAGATTCCAAGGCACGACTATGCTTTTCTCCACATCGCCAAGTTGTAGGATTTGACACAATTGTGCCTCCCAGGCACGACCGTGCTTTTTTCCACAGCAAGACAGGGGTGAACCAGCCGGATTTCACATGACCATGCCTCCCAGGCATGACCGTGCTTTTTACCACAAAAATTTGATAAAAGACAAGCGAATTTCACATGGTCGTGCCTCCCAGGCATGACCATGCTTTTCTTCCCAATGCCGAGCATATTTCTAGACATGGCCTTGCCTTCCAAGCACTATCATGCTTTTCTCCACAACGCCAAATTGTAGGATTCAACATGGTCGTGGCTCTCAGGCACGATCGTGCTTCTCAGGCACGATCGTGCTTTTCTCCCCTGAGCGAGGCATAGACACGGCCTTGCCTCCAACAATTGAGAGATTTCCAACCATTTTTGACAGTTGGAAGGACTAATAAAAATCCAAGAAACCTCCTAACTCCAGGAGGAGGGTTTTCCCTTTTCCAAGGAACCTAGAGCATCTAATCCACCAGCCGTCACGATGATCCGTTCACCATCAGAGCTTGGAGACTCTTCTGAAGACATTGGCAACACTTGGATAAGCTTTCTCTTTTCTCTATTTCTAGTTTTGAGTTGTGGAATGCTATTTTTCATGTCTCTGGGTTGTAACTTCATCTCTGGAGTAGTTCTCCAAATTCTAGGATTAGGAAGTAGCTCGATGTAATTGTTGACATTTGGATTAATTATTTGTTTACCTTTCTCTATTACATGACATGTGTATTTCATGTTCTAATTTTATTGTGCTTACACATTTGTAACACTAACATGCACATTAACATCTCATGAGATGAGGGGAAGAACAGAAAGGTGAACCCAAATCTCTGATACATAAATGCCATGGGATGTGGAGAGTTGGTCACAAAGTAGAGGAGATAATCTAGGGGATCGAGGAGCTCTAGTGACAGGAGTTTTTTCAGAAAACCGTCAAACTAGCAATGTCGCCTTGAAAGTAGGTTGGCTTGCCATGAGGGGATGATGATCTTCCCTAGAAGGGGCACCATTAGCTATCATAAATCTTAATAGGTTTGCCCTGATTCGTCGCCATGAAATAGAGGAAATAATCTAGGTGAATCCTGGGGCTCCGTGAGGGAGCCCCCTGTTGGAAACCGATCATCCTAGCGAGATTTCCTTAAAAAGAGGCATCAAATTAGGATAGACATGCTAGTATAATTCTAAAAGTCTATATCAGTAGTTTGAGATAGGTCCACATACATGTGAATAAACATAGAGATAGGAAAATAAACAATACTTAGGATGTCAACAAACATTGTAGCAAAACCGAAGTCCTATAATTGTTTCTCCCAATCCAGATTTCTCCCTCAACTATTTGCTTGCTCTCGACCTCTCGATTGCTCTAGACTCTCTCTTAACTCTCTCTCTCTCTCGCTCTTGAACTTGAACAACTTCGATTAGATAACTAGCTTCGCAAACTCGATCAGTACTTAATCAACAATTCTCGTAAGATCAATATTTTATTACTTGATGACAACCATGCACTTGTGGATTGTAATTACACATTAAGTTTTTGACGCCGTTGCCAGGGACTGTTTTGATTGATATTTATTGATTAGTGATTTAGTTAATCTAGACTTCTTTCTTTCTTGCTTACAATTTTGCATTTTTTTTGAAATTTTGTATTTCCTTTCTTCTAATAATTTTGTTTTGCAGGTAATAGTGATTGCTTCCCTATTATGTGAAGATCTAACCCATTAAAAAATATTCTTCCTATCTATTTTGAAATGGATAGGACATACCATCAAATAAGGAACTTGCAAAAGCAATTGAAAGTAGTGAAAACACAAGTGAAAACCATGGCAAACATGCTTTTGAGAGATTTTGCCGCATCTATATGTTGGGTGTCTCTATGCGTGTTTTAAATTTTTGTTTTGCAAAATAAGTTGCGAAAGCATAATAATAATCTAAATTATTACAATACATGCATCACACACACATACATGATACACACATGCGCGGACATAATCGTATAATTAAATTTCATACAGAAATTATACCTGTTGGATGATGTGAAGCGGAAACAACATCAACTAGCAACCTTTTGAAAGATTGCCTCTATCGATATCCACGTTGAATATCTTTGAGATGGCTTTGCTAAGCCACAAATTATCATCTTTGATTTGGTACTAGCCAAAGGAAGGAGACGATGGATCTGAGAGAGAATCCTGACTCAAATTTGTGTCGGTGGCCAGGGCAACCCAGTGGCACAAAGCGAGGGAGAGGAGCAGCCGAAGGGCCTACTGTCCGGCAACAAAAGGCTGTTGTCCGGTGGCCTTTTGTTGCTATTTGACATCCCTATAGGTCGCTGTTGGGCGGTAGTGACAAGGAGAGTAGGGAGAGGAGAGGGGATCAAACATAACAATTAGGTTTTAATCCAAAAGTTGTAATATTTCTCTTGAACCTTTATCTATTTATAGATCTCCTAACGGGTTTGAATATCAAATTTAAACTCATACCCGCTAACCCAAAATCCAATCCGTTAGCTTTAAGTTTGGTTCAAGACCAAACCATCTTGGTTCAAAACCAAACCACCTTGATTCAATAACCAAACCATTTTTAATTAAAATCAAACTAATTTGGTTCATATTTAAACCAAAGAAGGTCCAATTCATCTTCAAAAGACGTGGCCCATCCGCGCTTCCTTTTCAACAAAATATCTTCCATATTTGCCCTTCGTCTAGTCCAACCAGACTTAGTCTCTCTCAATATGAGAAACTAATTCTCAAACTTATTTTAAATCTTTCGGATATACTCATAGTGCGTATGACCTAATAGGTTCCTGGTTTATGTTGGTCATTTATAATTAACCATTAATTATGAACCGATCATGAGTGACAGCTAGTAGTACATCATGATCCCCAATTAATCAAAAAATCACAATTGATCCAAGAACAATTTTGTACCCTTTAGCATTTATAGTTATCAGTACATTTGTTCCTTTCACTCATCTTATACCCGCTCGGTTCAGGACATAGTATATGTGTTAATCCCCACTAGGTTGATTACGTCACACCTAGCCCAAACTATAGTTCCTTGTTCTGCAAATTCAAATTACTCAAACACTTATCCAAGAAAATCATCCTCTTGACATGTTTCTGCTTTTGCCAAAGACTTACAAGTAATAATATTGACAAGTGGCCATAGGGTATACGTCTCTTTATCAAAGGAGTGGTGAATCCTTTGTGGGTTATTTAAACACCTTCGGGCATTTTGACTTATATCCAATCATCCCAGGGCCATACCTCCAAGGAGATGCATGCTTAAGATGTCAAAGTATAAGTCTCCATGATCAAGATGACTTGAACACCTTAAGTTAAAGAAAACTTGCACTCGAGATACAATGAGATCTTCATAGCCATATATATAACCACATAAAGTCTCATGGCAGGTTACATTTGATGAACTAGTTACCCTTAATCAGCATCCATATGTTAACTCTCAACATCCTAATGTTTCAAGCCAGTTAGGATTGACTGCTTGGTTAAACTAAGGAGTCTAACATATGCTAGTCTTGCAGAATTTGATGATGTCCAATCTCATCAATTCATCGACTAGGAAATATTTTAATACGTATAAATTATACATGAAGAGATACACACTAATTGTGATCCAATCATAATTTCTCTTATGCTATGCATTGTATTGTGGATTTCAATAATTGAGTTTAAGATCCAATTAGATATATAGAGATTTTACACTCAAATAGTAATTTTATTTATCCAATAAATAGAATATTATCTATGACGATTGTCTTAGGACCCCTCTCAAATATAATGCCATAGCCGGAGGAGAGAGATCTCCCATTGTACAACCTCAAATTGATGCTGATAATTTCAAGCTTGACCCAACATTAATCTCCTTGATACAACAAAACCAATTTGAAGGCACAACCACGGATGACCCATATCTACACATAGATGACTTTTTGGTTTATTGCAATACCGGGTTCTATAAGGTGTTTCCACATATGCTATTAGGCTTCGAGGATTCACTTTTTTTCTAAAGGATAAAGGTAAGACTTGGTGACATTCTCTTCTTCTAAGAAGCATCATGACATGGGACGAGTTAGAGCAACACTCTCTGAACAAATATTTTATATCAAGAAAAATAGCTTATCTAAGGAATCAAATCACAAGCTTTGCATAGACAGATGGAGAATCATTATACAAAGCATGGGAAAGATTTACAGATTTATTACAACAGTGTCCTCACCATGATTTAGAAAAATGGATGACTATCCATAAATTCTATATGGGGATATCTTTTTCAAATAAGACTTAGTTGGATTTAGTTGTAGGAGATTCTTTGATGAATAAAAGTTTGAACGAAACATATGATTTTATTGATCTTTTGGCACTAAACTTACATGAATGGTCGTGTAAAAATTGGTTGATATTTTCTCAAGGAACCCTAGAAGTGCAAACAATGGATGTCGACTTGGACACCGAACAAAAGAACACATTTAGAATAGAATGAGACATGGACATATCATGTTACACTTAGAATCAAAGGAAGTTACAACCATTTGGGGGTTTGGAGAACCTAATAGAGAATGTCATCAAGTCACAGAATGAAAGTTTCAAGCAGTTAGATAATAAGATAGAGAAATTGGCCTTATAATGCATTGAATCTTTGACACAAGTTCTAGGTAAGTCCCCACTCCCAACTAAAATAAATTTTGGTAACCATTGTAATGCTATCAAGTTTAGGAGTGATAGAAATCTTGAAGAAGTGCAATAGAAAAGATGAGAACACTAACTAGAGAAACTAAACACCACCACTTCAGCAAGGGTGTATGAACCGCCTGTACCATTCCCTCAATATTGGTCAAATCAAGGCTAGACGTGCAATTCAGAAAGTTTCTGAAGGTGATCAAGAAACTATACATCAATATGCCTTTTACTGAAGCGCTACAACAAATGCCCACCTATGCAAAGTTTTTAAAAGATATACTATCTCACAAAAGAAAGGTGTAAGAGTATGAAATAGTGACCCTATCTGAAGAGTCCAATGCATTGATTCTAAACAGGTTACCTTCAAAGCTAAAGGACCCATGTAGTTTTTCTATCCCTTGCATGATTGGTAACACTATCATTGATAGTGCATTATGTGATCTTGGTGCAAGCATGAGTCTTATGCCCTTTACTATTTGTAAAAAGTTGGGATTAAATGATTTGAAACTAACAACAATGACATTGCAGCTTGTAGATCATTCGGTCTGGTACCCTTTGGGCATATTATAGGACATGCCGATTAAGGTTGGGAACTATATCGTGTTTGTGGATTTTGTTGTATTGAAGATGGATGAGGATCCTATGATCCCCATAATTTTAGGAAGACCTTTCTTGGCGATGACTGGAGCTATTATTGATGTTAAGAACCACTGGCTCCTTTTAACGATTGGGGAAGAAAAGATTAATTTTGACCTATCAAAAACTATTAAGCAACCAACTGATAGTAACATTTGTTGTAGGGTGGATCTCTTACAACAAGCAATGTAGGAAGAAGGACCTTAATGTACACTGGATGATCCCTTGGAAGCATTCCTAACCTGTGGAAAATTAGGAATTCAAGATGATGAGGTCAGAGAATATGTATGTAGTTTGGACAAGGTCCCTTGTGTGTCTCAAGAGCAAGAAAAATTGAAATGATTTAACAAGACCCATATATGGATGAAGTCAAGCCACCTCAGGTATAACTCAAACCCCTTCCCTCCAACCTCAAGTATGAATTTCTTGGACTAAATTTTACATATCCTATGATTGTCAATGCATGTTTGAATGATTCTGAAACTAGAAAGTGATGGAATCTATATGCGAAAATACATACATGCATAGTGGAAAATACTTCGATCCCTCCAGAGATCTAAGCGAATATGATATACTCGTTTGTTTAGAAATACTACCTTTGTTGCGTGAACAATGTTCTCCTGACAGCAACTCTTCTTTGACGAACCTCAGCATGATCAGAATGGCCGCGCCTCTTCGGTATCCACACGAACACGTTCTTCGTTCATCGTACGAATGAAGCCTTCGAAGAAGAATAACCTTTGGTTGTACTAGCAACCTCTCAAAGTAGTTTCGACCAAGTAGAGAAGAAGAAGACAAGAGCAAGAGTAATACACGAAAATCACCTTGAAAATCTCATTTTCAAACCTTTTATATTCATCCAATGAATACCAAAGGTCTTTGCCTCTTGGTCTTCTTTTCATCAATGCTCCATTAATCT
>JBBUKS010000008.1:4472065-4483147 GCA_038050645.1 Hedychium gardnerianum | reverse complement strand
TTAAATTATACACAATAAACATATTTATCTAATAATTATTATATATAAATAAAAAAAATACCGAAATTGTATCGGCATGATACGATACCGAAACCGAATCGTTCCGGTCTGAGATCAAAACCTCGGCACGGGTCGAGATTTTAAACCTTGGTTATTAGAGTCCAACATTCGACTTTGAGCAATTCAATGGACCGAAGGGTTTTTTTCAGTTGGTTACAGGCAACCCAAATGTGCACGTTAAAGTTTTCGATACAAAAGTTTTTTAAGAGCTTTTAGGCACTCAACACTCATTGAATACTTTCTAATTCTCTTAAGTTCATCATTTACAAGTGCCTAAAGGAATTCAAAATCTTGGATCAAAGGTTGAAGACTTCGACATCTCATGTATCTAAAGCTCTTAGTAGTTTACTAATTCCCTAATCTTTCATTTTTCATCTTTCGAAGGAAGTGAAATTGAATTTGTATTGATTGAAATACCTATTATGGTCTAGCTCATTGTTAACTTGCGAAATCTCCACGGTTGGGTCAAGGTGTTATCTTTTAAGGGTGTAAAACCTTGAGTTATAGAGGTTTATCCCATTGCTTCATTTTGGGGTGATATTACAAGGGTGACACACTAAACATTTTAGATTGTGCAATAGGAGTGGGACCTTCAAACAACATGAAATTTTGTCATGTTGCATATAATTGATATTCTCGATCATATACACGCCTACTATTCATTATGCTTTCTACTTCCTTCCTCTAGCCAACCATTTCACAATCCTACATTTTGTGCAAGTAATGGTTAGAACTATCCATTATTACTCAACAAAGAGGTATCTAATAGAGAATTATCCAATATCGCTGCGTCAAAACATAAATGAGAATTATCCAATATGATTAGTTGATAGAATAAATCTTTAGAATAAGTAAAAAAAATTAAATTAGAATTTTGTTATTTTTGTTGATTAGGTATGTAATAGGTGTATTAATAATAGTATCAATGAAAAATGTTAATATAATAAGGATTTTGTGGCCAAAAAGAGATCTTATAGTCTTATGGGTCTATTTGAGTGCTCCTTAGATTAAAAGAAAAGCAAAAAATTTAACATAATAAAAAAATAAGAATACTAAGATGAGTTATTGTAAAAAATAGATTATTATAAAAGGACTTTATTATTTGAGGGAAGTTAGGTGTACCTGATAAAATGGGGAAAATAGATTAAGATATATGGATATCAGGATTTGGCCATAGGCAAATTGAATTAATTTGACCTCAGAGTAGACACTATATATGACAAAGAGCACTACTTAATTAAAAGTGACTTGAAAGGTAAAGATTATGAATATTAGTAGCAATATTGTCTTATTTAGAGCAATGGTGGCCTTGAGACAACCAAAAATAGTGGAAGATGAGTGACACCCATTTTGATTCACTGTCTGACATAGTTCAAACCTTTTATAAGCTGTTTTATGGATGAATGTCTTATATGATTTTTTGCGGTGGCTTCACCATTTTTCTAACCTTTATTAGTTTATTTATCTGATTTATTACAGAAGTTTTTGTTATTAGTGAATGCAAGAATCTGATGGCATTTAATGTCATGTACACATTGTAGTTGGTTAAGTGATACCAAATATATTTCAAATCACTTGTCTTGATTAGTTGTTTTATCTGCTTTTTAGAATTTGTATATTTTTTTTAACTAGCATTCACCTTGCATCTTTCTTGTATTTGTCATTTGTTTAGAGAGTCTGTCCATCTCAATTCGATATGAGCAAATTGTATTGTCTTGAACACGCCAAATTTATCTTCTTTTTTTCTATCCCGTTACCTTTTCTTTTGCTGTTAATTGTGTTCATACTTATTTTCTGTATTGACCTTTTGATGGACACGTCCAAGAATCTGGCTGCCGACAATACAACATGATATTGTTCTTTTATGCAAGCTAGGATACCCACTTCTGCCTAGATTTTTTAATAACTGCCATTGCTTTCTGAGAGCAGTAACATGGTCAGACAAAATACCTTCTATGAAGTATACCAAAGTTGATATAATTTACTTAAAATTGGATAGTTTTTCATTATTTGTTCGTTTGTATTTCAATGGTACAGTTTATGCACTTCTCAAACCTTTTTTTTATCTTCCAGCCATGAAGGATTCTTACTTAGGTATGTTCAATATTTGAAGGACATCAAATTTTTGAGAGAAGACTTGGTGTTTAGCATGCATAGCACTGAGGCAAGTGATTTTCCTATTTTTATTATTCTACATCTCTATTTATTTATTAAGGACACTTGTTTTGTTTTACATGGAAAATAAGGAGTAACATTAAATCAGCTTCTTGACTAATTGACGAAACATTTTGTTCCATCCGTCGACTGGCACAACACGACACTAGGCCCAATGGCAGCCGCGGAGGCATCGCGGGACCCCGTAGTCATCGTAGAAGGTCCGCGTGACCCCCGCAGTCGTGCCGGAGGGTCATGTGACCCCAGCCGCTGCGCCGAAGGGGTTGCGCAATCCCCGTGACAGCTCCGGAGCGATCGCGCAAGCGGGCGTATTTTTTCAATTAAAATTGAGTTACATTAATTATCTAAATCAACTCCTAGCTATGATAGGGATAATCCAAAAAGGATTAATTAAACCCTAATGAAATTATCTAATTAATTTTATATTTTATTTATTTTAATTCTAAAAATATATAATAAAATTTTTATTTATCTATTTATTTCCATTTTTTTTCTTTTTTAAAAATTATTTTTTCTTTATTAAATATTTTATTTTATATTTTAAAAATATTACAGAGGAATCGCACGACTCCCGCAGTCGCATGAGCTAGCTAGGGAGATTTAATTAAAATTTAAGTTGATTATCTTAATCAACTCATGAATACATTATGATAGGGATAATCTAAAAAAGCTTAATTAAACCCTAATAAAAATATCTGATTAACTATATATTTTATTTATTTTAATTCTAAAAATATATAATAAAATTTTAATGTATTTATTTATTTGTCTTTATATATGTTCTTTTTTTTCTTTTTTTTTATAGATTTTTTATTTTTTAAATATTTATGTTAAATATTTCATTTTTAGTTAATATATTTTAGATTTTAAAAATTACCGAAATCATATCGATACGGTATGATACGGTACTAAAACTATATCATTCCGGTAATAGACCGAAACTCTGATACGGTTTAAGATTTTAAATCACGCCCCAGTCTTCCACTTTTAATAGTCATATATCTAAACTCTTCTCTCCACAAGATGCATTCCCTGATTATTCCAGACATGTTACAAAGTTGACATGTTTCTTCTGTATACTGTATTTCCATATATTTCTATTCATTCACATGAAAAAACTTAGCACTGTCTCTCGAAAGATTTCTCTTCGTAATGCAAGTTGTAACAAGATCAAATTTCTTTGAGGCCACATTCTTCAATAATAGAAAGCCAATTAACCATGCTTAGACTTATGCTATTTACTTCCAGATTCTCTTTATTCCCTGCTATAGTTTTAAAATGGATAATTTGTAATTACGCCCAAAATTAACTAATTTAAAACCTAGCATCTAGGATTGAATTTTTTGGGTACCTTTTAGATTCATTACAATGTGGTCAAAGCAATAGTTTGTCAGGGCCATTGATCCAATAATGGGGTCATTAACTCCCCGTACAGTAACAGCTAAAATTGAATAACTTCTGCCTGAGAAGAAAACTAATATGTTAGCTCCTATTCCTATATAGCTTACATTCGTACCCATATAAAGGTAGGTTAGGAAGAGATGTCCTTCCAATATTGTGTTCTTGCTTTTTCTTTGATTAGACCACTGGGAACTAGTAGTATTGTTTAGAATTGTTACTTAGCTGCCCATTACCAATTGTTTAATCTATCCGTCCTTTCACTTCTTCCCACTTAATCTTCCTCCAAGGCTCATACTTGCATTAGTATATAAGAGTTGTGAACAACCAACTAATCTAGCTTTTCTTGGTGGGAACTGTAGTTGAATACTTGCAGTGGCTAGTGCTCAGGAATAACCAACATATGCTATGAACATTTGTCATTGTTAAGAGTTAATAGTTTAATGTATGTGTTAGAGCTAATAGTTTAGTTTCCCATTGATTATTACCTCTTGACAATCCTTTAGTTGAATCTCCTAAACACTTAACAAATAACCACCTATAAGTAACGTTAGAGATTATATAAATAAAAAAATGAAATTGTAGGGATATGATTTACCTTAGATTTGATGAATAAAATTAATAACATTTTTTTAATTCCTCCAAAATTTCTTAACATGGTACTAGAGCAAATCTTAGCTGTCATTTTAAATCCTAATCTCCTCTTCTCTTCCATTATTGTGATGCCAACAACTCTTCTTTTGCATTAGTCGACGTTGGCCTAAGAGGAATCGTCGATCTGTCATTGCCTAGATTCTCTGCGAGAGAGCCACATGTGCCATTACAAGTTTACTAGTCCAGTCCCACGCATCAGCATGTGAAAGTGCGTCCTTTACCATAAATCTCTTTGGTTGTCACTATTTCATTCACCCTGTTGTATACAACATCTTCGCATACTTGGTTGAGTCAGTATCTCTTCAAGTGTGGGACTTTTTTGTGCAACAAATTCAGAGTTTCTTTGGTATTTTAGATTTAGTTCTCTATTTTCTTTTATTCTTGTTGCTCTTTCATAATATGGCTAAGAAAAAATTTATCATGATCTCTATTGATGAAAATGCCAAATTCTCTCAATACCAAGAATCGTTAAAATCTTCATCCACATCAATTACTATCATCGTCAAGTCAAGTACACCAAATACATGTGTTGTTTCCTCATCCTCCCAATGGGTCACTGATTTTGGTGTCACAAATCATATGCTAAATAATTCTAATTTGTTCTTTACTTCTATTGTTATTTTAGCAAATGGGTCACAACCTCTTGTGTTCTTGGGTCTAGCATAATTACTCCAACTCCTTCAATTCCATTATACTATCTTAAACTTACCTCAACTGTCTTTTAATTTAATTTCTGTAAGCAAACTCACCCATGTTCTTAATTGTTGTGTCTCATTCTTTCCTAATTATTGTCTTTTTCAATATCTTACGATGAAAAAATTATTAGTAAAGGACATGAATCTAGGGGTGTCTATATCCTTGATGCACAGGTACCAAAGTCCATCACCTATTTTGGAATAATTATCCCCGTTCAAAGAACATTTTCAGTTGAGACATCCTTCTCTTCCCCTATCGAAAAAACTGTCCTCAATTATATTGTCTATCCTTATTAGATTGTGAGTCATGTAGTTTGCTAAACACCATCGTCTTAATTCAAGCCAAGAGTCAATAAACGAGTTGGTACTCCTTTTGAATTAGTTTATTCAAATGTTTGGTGACCTTGTCCTATTATGTCTCAACCTGGGTTACTTTGTCTTATTATATTTCAGCCTAAGTTTAAGTATTTTGTTATTTTTGTTGATGATTATTCTAGTATGACATGGTTATATTTGATGAAAAGTCATTCTGAGTTATTCTTTTATTTATCTGCCTTTTGCTGAGATGAAAACTCAATTTAATATTGTACAAATATTGTGAAGTGATAATGCTAAGGAATACTTATTGAAATCTTTTCAAACTTACATAACCTAATATGACATTCTCCATTAGATCTCTTGTGTAGATGCACCATTTCAAAATAGGGTTTCTCAGAAAAAGAATAGACACTTTGATTTATTATTTCAAAAGTAGGTTCCTAACGACTTTAGGTAGATGCAGTTTCCACAACTTGCTTTCTTATTAATCATATGTCATCGTCCGTTCTTGAGACTCCTTAACATGTTCTCTTTCTAAATAAGTCATTATTTCATATTGAATCTAGAATATTTGGTTGTACCTACTTTGTTCGGGATATTTATCCTCAAAGTCACAAAACTTGATCTAAAATCTCTGAAGTGTGTTTTGCTTTGCATATTGAAAGGTTATATATATATATATATATGTTATTCTCCTAATCTTAACAAGTATTTGGTGTCATGTCACTTTTCTTGAAACCACACATTTCTTTCTCTCTACCGATCGCCCTAGTTAGGGGGAGGATGATCATTTATTATTTTATTCTGCCATATCCTCTATTTTTTATTCTACTAAATTTGTTCTTGTTAAACCTCTCATACAATAGGTTTATTCTCGGTGACATATTCCTCCTAATCCATGTCCTATGCCACCTTATTCGTAAACGGATCCAGTTTCAAGAAAAGATCTATCAATTGCTCTTCACAAAGGTAAACATCAATGTACTTCATGGTTTAAAATTTTGAGCCGTGTCGAAGTTTCGATCAAAAACCGATATGATTTCGGTATCATACCGACATACTTTCAGTTTTTTAAAATATATTAAATAAAATAAAAAATTTACGGACGCGTAGCCGGGCTCACTTGACTAATCCGGACGCATTACCGGGATCGCGCGATGCGTCCGGACACATCATCAGGCTCTCGTGACGAGTCCGGACGCGTTGTCGGGCTCGCGCAATGCCTATGGATGCATTGTCGGGTCTGCGCGACACCTGTGGGTGTCAACGTTGTGCCGGTGTCGGTCCGTGGGCGAAACGAGCCCGTATCGGGTGAACAGTTCAAAATTTTAATCTATGATGTACTTATCTAATGTCTACTTTTGTGTCTTATAACCACTTATCATCATCTATGTGTTCTTTTACTGCATCTTTTGATTTTATATCCCTTCCTAAAATTGTCATGAAGCTTTATCTCATTTTGGTTGGCGAAATGCTATGATCTATGAGATGAATGCTCTAAATGACAATGGTACTTGGACCCTAGTCAAATTACTTGTAGGGAAGAAGGCAATTGGATGTAAATAAGTGTTTACAATTAAAGTCAATCCTAATGGGTCTATTGCTTGATTGAAAGTTGCTAAAGGTTTTGCCGAAACTTATGGACTGAATTATTCTAATACTTTTTCTCTTGTTACTAAACAAATTATTTTTTTCCATGGAGGTCACTCATAATTAGCCTTCACATCAATTAGACATCAAAAATATTTCTATGTGATGATCTTCATATATAGAACAACCATCTATTGCTCAGGGGGAGATGGGAAAGTTTGTCGTCTTTATAAATCCTTATATGGTTTGAAATAAAGTTCTCACATGACACGGTTTGGCAAATTTAGTAGGCGATTGAGATGTTTAGGATGAAGAAAGATCGTCTACAGAGGGCATCATCTTGCTTGTTGTATATGTGGACATATTGTCATTACCAAGAATGATATTGCAAGTATTTCATCTCTTAAATCCTTTCTTCATAGTTAGTTTTATACAAAGGGTTTAGGGATTTTAAAATACTTCTTGGGTGTTGAGGTAACCAGAAGTAAAAAAGGAATTTTCCTATCTTAGTGGAAATAAGTACTTAACTTATTGCTCGAGACAAGAAAATTAGAGTTAAACCATGTAGTACTCCAATGACTCCTAATTTTCAACTCACAAGATGGTGAATTATTTGAGAATCTTGAGAAGATTGATTGGAAAGTTAATTTATCTCACTATGACTCATCCAAATACTACATATTCAGTTAGTATATGGCTTCTCCAACAATTAATCATTGGGCAAGAACAAATTTTATGATAAGGAGCACCTGGATGAGGTATCTTGTATAGCAATCGTTGGCATACTAAGGTTGAGTGTTTTTCAGCTGCTAACTAGGCAAAATCCAAGGATGATCGAAGATCTACATTCGATTATTGTGTCTTTGTTGAGGGAAATCTTGTTTCATAAAAAAATAAAAAACAAAATGTTATCTCACATCGAGTGTGAAATTAGACTATAAAGCTATGACAAAAGTTGTATATGAGATAATGTAGATATATTAGCTTCTAATTGAACTTTAGTATCAGCTAAATTGTGGTATGATAATCAAGCAACTCTATATATTACTTCCAATCCCGTATTTCATGAGCGGACTAAGCATATTGAAATTGACTATCATTTTGTCTTTGAAAAGATTCAGCAAGGTTTGATCTTTACGGGGTATGTGAAGATGGGAGAATAACTGAGATATATTTTCACAAATTTTCAATGGGTTCGGATCGATTATATTTGTAACAAGTTAGGCATGATCAATATCTAAGCTCCAGCTTGAGGGGGAATGTTATTGATTATACTAGTTAATTGATGACTTTAATTGATTGCATAATCAACTGAAGATAATTTGCTCGGAAATAGAATACTTGAGTCAAGTGAAAAAGGAGTACAGTTGACTCAAATAGACTAGAGGCACTTCCAATCAATGAAGTTTCCAATAAGGTCTTTGTCAACGACACTTTAATTTGACTAAATTTAATTTAAATTTTAGTCGATTAAAGTTGATTTAGTCAGTCTAGTAATTCAAAAAGTAGTCGTTGGACTATAGTAGAAATTCATTTATATAAGTGGTCACGAATTATTCTAGGATCTTTGACAAACTTTCAAGACATTTTTTTGTTACATTGAGTTGCGATAAATGTGATCAAAGACTCGTAAAAGACCACTTCTACAAGATTTGGTACTCTCTCTCTTTACATCTCTTGTAAATCTTTGAAGAGAAGATATTATTGTTGTACGAGATTTTTCCACGTCCTAAGAGACTTTTATTAGAGGGATTTGTAGGATTGATCCACCTAATGAATTTCCCATGTAGTAGGATTAATGATTGAATCACATAAAAAGATGATTTGGACCATATAAAAAACAGATTTTTTACAATTTTATTTCCGTTGCACCTTGAGTAATTTAGCTTTGCAAGAGTAAGAGAGATTTTTATTTGCAAGTCGAGTCACTATTTACCCTCCCCCCTCTAGCCAATCCTGTCCAACTATATTAATCTTATCACATGGTAGCAAAGTGGCTTTGCTTTAAGTATTAGTCGTCGAAAAAACAAAGGTCAAAGGCAACTTTGGTGTGTGGGAGAGGAAGATGTTGATTTACTTTAGAATTGACATTGACATGTCAATGGTGATGGAAGGAGATATACCTCCACTAAATAATAATAGAAATTTCTTACCTTTGTCAAATGTACAAGAAGTAGAAAGAGTACACATCGGACGCAAAAGCACCAATGTTGCTTTTGAATGCTTTCTTCAAATAAGAGTTGAACAAGTTCGGAATGTATACGAGCGCTAAAGAACTATTGGAGAAATCGGTGGAATTACATAAAGGAACATTAGAGACAAAACTTACAAAAAGATCTTCTATGAACACAAATAAATACTTTTAGATTGTAGGAAGGAGAAAAGGCACTCTACATACAAGGAGCTTATCCATGGACTGACTAGCATTGGCTGGAAACTGCTCTGCAACTCTCTCACAGCATTCTCGTGGATGTAACAATGAGCATTGATTGTGATGCCTTCTAAATGTCAAAGAATCTCAATGTAAATGCAATTGAAGAATTATTTTCTACAAATGAATCCTAGTGTGTAGAAAATGGAAAAGGAAGAAAATTAAAGAAAGAAGAGTAGCACTTATGGGTCAAACACACTAGAACCATTTAGTTCATCAGAAGAATAACATTCATCCTTTGACCATATAGTGATAAAGAAGCAAGAATGGTCAGTAAGAAAAGCTTTTTAAAAATAATTTGAATTTAAGAAGGAACGTTATAAAGTAATTCTTCAGTATCCCATACTGAAAAAGGCTAATGGCAAAGAAAAGAAAAGAAAAACAGTGAAGGCCACATGGGATGACCCATTGTTATTAGAGGCAGAGAAAGGGAAACAACTGAAGCATCGAAACTACCTAATACTCACGGTCTAGGATGATAAAGTTGTAACCAAGGTTTATAATTTTGAGTCATGCCATGCTAGAGTTTCAATCCCAGATCGGAATGATACAACTTCAATACTATATCGCGTTGTGCCAATACGATTTTAGTACTTTTTTCTTTTTAAATATAAATGTATATTAATTTAAAATTTATTTTTTATTAATATTTGATTGCTATAAATGCTCACTATTGACATCATATTTTGATATTTTCTCATGAACTTTTTTATGCCTATTAAATTTTTACTATAGCAATAGAATGGTATAGATTCAAAATTTATATATTTATTATTATTGCACATAATAAAATAGTCTTAATCACTTAAAGTCTTATTGCAGAGATATTAAATCTGAGAACTTGCATGTCATGTCATGAAGATTGGTTTTCAATTTCAAATTGTCACAAATTTGAAATTTTGATGATTATGGGTATTGCTTATGTTATATTTATATAGATGTACAGTGAATTCAAATTGTCACAACTTTAAATTATTCTTGTAATTTAATCTAATATTTGTATTTCAAGAATATTTAAAAGTATCAATGTGAAATTTTGATAGCATTAAATTTCATATTAAATAGCCAAGAGATGATAATATAATGATTTTGACTTGTTGATATAATGTATACATTATTTATATATTTAATAATTCTTAGATGAATGTTTATTTACTCTATATGTTTTCTATTTATAAAAAACAATTTCTATGTATATGTGATTATCTAAATTTTCAACTATTAAAGAACTAGTTAGATAAAAGCAAATAAAATTTATTTCTCTTTCAAAAAAAAATTAATACATCATTAACTTGAATTAAAATTTATACAATTAATTAAGATAAATTTAGTAAGTACGTAACATGCCATCTTGCTAATACCAAAACGAGTATCGTGAATTTGATAGTATTGGTTCTTGCACTAAACTTATAAAATAAAATCTATAGATGTCCGACACCCAAATCAAATAATTATTTGAAGATGTATTGATATTATTTCTCTACATGTCTATCAGCATGTCTTGATTTATCAAGTGACTAGCACCTCTAGAATCAAAACCGGTAGACACAGGATGAACATATGTCCCTAAGCGTTAATATGATGGATCACCATATGATGCATCCGAGCTATAATAAGAAGGCAAAGTGTAGTGTTCAAAAAAAAAAACGTGAAAATATTATAATTAATTTAATGAGACTTTAAATGGTTGCTTATTAGTTAAACTAATAATATTTTGGGTATGTTAATGTTTTACGTAATTAAATATTTTCAACTAATGAA
>JBBUKS010000008.1:4446553-4467138 GCA_038050645.1 Hedychium gardnerianum | reverse complement strand
AACTTATCATCATATTTATAGAATACAATTGGATACACAATTTTTAGCTTTTCAAAATATTTGGTCAAATTCATAAAAGTTGTCCAAAAGAATAAATCACCTAAATGTCAAAGCGGAGACTTTTCCTAGTTGTTAATAAGTTCCGTGACACGAATGGGCATGAATTGTTAATAATTTTATTATTTTTTATTAATGTCCTAGATTATTTGATTTTATTTTAATTTATTTTCTTATTAAATGGTCATATTATTTAATAAATTAAAATTTTCAATTTTTAGATATATTCGAAAAGTAAATAAAAGTTTATAATAAAAATAATTAATTATATGTGATTCCACTTAAGAACATCGATACGTGACTCATCGATTTTTTGAAATAGAAATTGGGTGAATTAAATACCTCCATGAGTTCTTCAAAGATAGAGAAAAAGAGAAGGGTCAGTGGCTATGTCCGAAAAAAGAAGGATTTGCAAAAGATGGTTAGAAGAACAACCAAGAGATTTCCTGAGCTCTCCGACGTTCAAGTTAGTTACGATAAAAAAATACGAAGGAATGCTAGAACTAGTAGATGTGAGGGTCTATATGCGTGCATACATGATATTGTAAAGTTCACCTCTTTTTATACTATCGAGATCAGGAAAAAATTTTATGTTCCTTTTTCATATTACTCGTAGCGTTATTTACATTTAATTAATCTTTTAATTCGTCATTTAATAGCTATGTTTTTCAGATTAACTGAAGGATAACTTTTACGTTTGTAATATTCTCTTGGGGGCAATATTTATCCGTTGTCGGAGGATATTAGAGTCTTTATGACGATCATCATTTTATGTTTGGAAACCTTTCGTTACCGAAGGACCTGGGAGGTGTATATGATCGAGGATTGTAGGAGCCGAAGGCTACAAAAGCTGAGAGCTGCTGGAGTCGGAGGGGTGTAGAAGTCAGGGGTTGCTGGAGCCTGGAGCTGTAGAAATCGAGGGCTATAGAAGCTGGGGGCTACAGGGAGCCGGGTGCTGCTGGAGTCGGGGGTTATAAAAACCGAAAACTGCTAGAGTCGGGAATTATAAAAGTCGAGAGCCGCATGTCGTATCTGTTGACACTTGACCCCACACATCACTTGACATTCCTCGGATAGCCTCCGGATCAATCCGTTTCTTTTTTCTTAATTCATTGTCTGTATTAAATATATAATTGTTTCAGGGCCCTGATTGTTGGGCTTTGACTACCATCATCTTTGTGGGCCGATTTCGAATCATGGAGGGTACCCTGATCATTTGTGACGATCAAGACCACGAAACACCAGATCTGCATGATAGAAAATTTAGTCGCGTAGTCATTTGAAACGCTCACTGCAATTATTAATCAAGAAACATGAGAAGGCGAACGAGCACTGGAGAGCCGGTGGGTGGCGGGACAAGGGAGGCAAGTTAATTGCAGTTTGCAGGACCAGCCACGTGGCCCACTCATCTTCTGCCTCCGACTCCCGAGGCGTCTTGTCGCTTCTGTGCTTCTTGATGCCTCGCCATCTGACCTGGCTGCTGGGCCGGGCCACGCCCTCAATCTTCACCCTCCCTTTCCGAGTTTACCAAACTAGCCCTCTCCTGCAAAGCCGGGGAACGCCTACACCTCGCTTCAGTGCTTCTTGATGACTCATCTTTTCCCAAACTCCCACGCGCGCCATGTTGTGACACGGTAGCATTGGCCAGTCCCTGGTCATGTAATTTCTAGTAAATCGAACACCTAATTTGGAGTACCAGCAACTGCTCCAACCCTGGGCTGTTTTGATCCAAGATACAGCCTGTCGAGGTCGATCGCTGCACGACAAAATAGTCCACGCATACTCCGCTATATATAAAAACTCAACTAGCTTGAATCGCATCATATTCATCTCGGCGAGAAACCCAGACCCAAGAGGTCGAGCAACGCATCGGGCGATCGATCGGACGAAGGTCTCCTTCTCGTCGGCATTGCCTTTTCCTCGGCGGCGATTGATGGGGAGCTGTCAATCGAGCGAGGCCGCGACCGTGGGGGCGGCCGCTGCGACGGCGAAGGTGGTGCTCTCCGACGGCGGGCTCCACGAGTACACGCGGCGGGTGACGGCAGGGAGCGTTCTGGGGAAGGACGCCGGGAGCTTCTTCGTGTGCGATGCGGACGAGATGGAGATCGAGGGGTTCGTGTCGGGGGTGGGGGCGGAGGAGGAGCTCCTACCGGGGCAGCTCTACTTCGTGCTCCCGCGGGCGATGCTGAAGCACCCGCTTCTGCCCGACGAGCTCGCGGCGCTCGCGGTGAAGGCGAGCGCCGCGCTGGTGGGGAGCTGCGGCAAGGGGGCGGTGGCGCCGCTGGTGTTCCCGGCGGCAGATGTGGAGGAGGGAGGCGGCGATCGGAGAAGCCGGGAGAAAGGGCGGAAAAAGAGGACCAGATCTGGTAGAGGGAGGAAATTTGCGCCGCATCTGAGCGCCATTCCCGAGTAGAAAAACTGGAGGGCAAATAGGAGATCCTATTTTCTTCGAGAGGGATGAGCAACGAGTTGCACGACTGGAACATTAAGGATTGCGTGGAACGATCGGTGTGGGCTTTCGACATCATTAATGTTGAGCCGGCGATGTACATAATAGCGGCAGGAAGAGCAAGAAGAAAGAGTTAACAAGTTTGCGATTCCAAATTTTGTATCTGAGATCTCTCGAAAAAAATATATATTATAAGGGGCGTCGCTCCTCGATCGATTTAATTTGTGTATAAGAAATTGGTGTGCGACCAACAATGAATGATTTTTGTTTTCTCGAAATTGACAATGAGTAAGACGTCATATAAAAACGGGGCCTTAGATTTTGTATTTGCCTATGCATTCAAATTCAATAAGAATATATAAGAATAAATTTCGAAAGTAATCTAATGAATTCATAGGAAGAAATTGGTGATAACCATACGTTCGTACAATTCGATGTTTCGTACGCTTTATTAACATTGTTAAAGCCGGTTTTTAGGAAATAGAAAGTTTATATATATATCATCTTGTCTTAGATTCACTTTTGAAAGATCTAAGGAATTTCAGCATGGTCATTTCAATTCAGGCCAATCTCGCTTCATTACATCTAGTATCATCACTAATCTCTTCCTTTGGAGGCACGAAATCACCTGACTACAAGAGCCAGCACACTCCGGATGTGGTATCTTTTTAGTTGATCAAATTTGGGTCAGTGTCTGTGGGCTGTCATGCATTTTAGGAAATAATTAAAATACCTTAGCCATTTGCTTTCACATGCATAATTCATTAGCTATATTATAAAAGCTCCAATGATAACTCTTTTTGCAGATTAAATACCATTTAATCTTCACAAAAAGGTTAGAGCAAACAACAAAAGACTAGTCTCTCTCTCATCCACATATCCCAGCATATAACACGTGTGTAATTTCTCATTGGTTGCCTGGTTGGTAATGCGGTCCTACAATTGTCAATTATCAACTGCTGGTCACACGATCCAATATGGCTAATATATATATTGGAAAGGAAGTTTCACAGAACACAGAACATAGCCACGAAAAAAATAAATAAATAAACTCCATGAAAAGATTCGAATTCTACGTTGCTTAATTAACGATGGGGCCAATAAATAAATAAACAACGGTGGTCGGCTCAGCGACAAGGGAGCCGATTCAATTCGAGAAATGGTGCGGGGGATCAATCAGAAACCATGTGGTTCATTGTTTACCAACCCTACACTTTATGAGGCAACCTTGCCCAAGTCCCAACACATTGCAGCAGCTGTCCCGTATGGACCTGGGCTAGATGGAGTCGGGCTGGATTATAATCACCCGAAGCTTAATGCACTTCACGGGTTGAATCCAATGACCACCACCAAACCAGTGCTGCACGCGTTTATGCCGTGGTAATTGGCACAGACAAGTTGTTTGCCAATGAGTTAAGGCAAGTCGTCACCTGCTTGCGTGGCCGCATTAAGACAAGCTGACCCAGTCAGCTTGTTCTGAGGGTATCGTTGTCATTATCCACCCAACCAGGACATCCTGGATTCTCGGTGTCCTATTACTATGCGGACTAGACGCCACAACACGGGCTGTTCCCATGAGACTCCAGGCTGTCATACTCTCGACACGCGACAAATTTGTCGCGCCCTCTATACGACAATATCAAAGCTCGCGCTTCAAGGGCTTCATCGCATCGCCTCCACGGACAGATTAAACGGCGAAAAAAAATCAGAAATAGAGAAAAAAAAAAAAAAAAAAGGTCAGCGATTAGCTTGACCAGGCGGCCGTACGTTCGGTACGTAGGCATTTGGTTCGCATCGGCAATGGGGGGCTGCGCCTCGTGCAACGCCGCGGCAATGACGGCGATGGAAGGGACGGCGAAGGTGGTGTTGCCGGATGGCGGGCTCCTTGAATATGACCGGTCGGTCACTGCGGGGAGTGTTCTGGGTAAGGACTCAGCGTGCTTTTTCGTGTGCGACGCGGACGAGATGGAGATCGGGGGGTTTGTGTCGGCGGTGAGCGTCAGCGAGGAGCTCTGCTCGGGGCAGCTCTATTTCGTGCTCCCGCGGTCGATGCTCAACTACCCGCTGCGCGCTGAGGACCTGGCGGCGCTGGCGGTGAAGGCGAGCACAGCGCTGATTGGCGCGGCGGGGCTGTGTGGTCGTCGGGCAGTGGCCACGTTGTTTTTTCCAGTGGATAACGCCGATCGGAGGCGGGTGGAGAAGGAGAAGCAGGATTGGCAACGGAGGTCGCCGAGGAATGGCATCAAAGGGCCAAAATTCTCGCCGGAGCTGGTCGCCATTCCAGAGTAGATCCAAGCCAGTGGTGGTGCTATACGAACTCTGTTCCGTGCCGGCGATGGATCCGGTTGGTTGATCTGGACCATTCGAACGTAATGGACATACACATACATCAACCGCTGGATCGACGCCAGGCCAAAGTTATTCAAATTCTTTTAACATCCCATGCCCCCAACTTTTGCGAAATCCAACAAAAAAGCTTGAAACAAATGTGATTGTACTTATTTTGTAGATGACATTAACATCACATAATTTCTCATTGATCCGATAATGCATCTACGCACCAACTATTTGCATCGACCTTGGAAGTGCAGCGCAGGAACTATGAACATCGACAATAATCGATAATAAACGTACTGACCATGCAATCAAGTCGATTCATGAACAAATACTTAAGTTTTCAACACAATTTTGTCAAAAGTTAGCACCTCACTCTCGCAGAAGCTGAATGGCCAAAAGAAAGTCAAAATGCGCATATTCCATGAGACAAGCAACTTACAACTTTAGGCAACAACTCAACCAAATCCGTAGCTTATACTTGGGCTTGTAACATCTGGTTCAAACGGAACCTCTATACGCTCTTTCACCACACATCGCGCTTTCCCATCTTCAATAACCAAAAATTTCCCATTGGGGCACTGAAGGCCGACTTGAGAATCCATCGGTGACTCTGCACCAGACAGCATCATGCCCTTGGATCTTTTCTTAATCATAGGCTTATAACCAGCTAAACCTAATATAGATATAATGCTAACAAATGTTATTGCGGATTTAACGACCAAACCAATGAAATGGCCAATTCCATTTGAGGTCTCGTTTCTGTGATTCTTATGAGTGTCGTATTCAGTTGCATTGTCTTCATTGTTGTTGACAGTTATATGTCCATTGATAGAAGATGACTTCTTCACCGAGAAGTGTGAGCCGCCACCATTGCCATCCAGAGTAAACAAGTCAGGAAGGTGAGTGGGATAAGGAGGAAGGATAAGGCCATCATCATGTTCAACTGCTTCACTAGCAAATGCTACAACTTCATTGATAACTTCCAGCTTCTCCCCTCTGTACTCTTCAAGTTTGCCAAGCAATATTACTCGACTGCGATCAATCTGTGATAAAATAGATTCTCTTTCATATCTTTGTTGATGGAGCAGCGCCTAATAAAAAACACAAAATCTATCAGATGATGAAGTTAACTTAATCTGCTAGTAGTTCTCACTATCTGCAACAAGCAAAATAGACATACAATTGACACATAGATTCTTCAATTATTTTGAATAACAAACACCAAAGAAATTCTTGATGCATGAATTTGGCAAAAACACAATCATCCATTTTGCAGAAGAATAACAATACATTTCACTTGTAACCCTACAAATGAGTGTGCAGTAGCAATGAGTACTCAATGTTGTGATTCCCTGAAGATAGTGAGCCCAACCTTGCACAATCTACATTATTTTGTCCAAATTCCTATCTCCACGTTGTACAGTAACCAGTGTTACAGACAGAAAGTTCTACGAATTGTAAACCCAAAAAACATCGAAACGAAATGATAACAGAAAGGTCTTTAATATTATAGACATGAATCTTTCACATTATAGCTTGCAATTTTGAACACACATGCTAGGAATTCGAAATATAGCAAACAGGTGCTTAGAAATGCTAAGCCTTGCTGGATCCAAATACAACTTAAATGAGTATATAACGGAACCACAAAAAATCTAACACGAAACCACTCGGAGATGAACTAATAATTTAGAGATTAGTACCCATTTGCAATCTGCGTAATCCTTCGAAATTGAATCAATACTAAAATTAACAACTTAGATGAATGAGTTGAGCAAGGGAGCGAAACAGAAAAATTCACAAATTGTCATCTTCGAATCTTTCATTTAGTGTGCAACATGTCAAAGTTGCGGTTTTTCTCGGTTATGCAATCAAAACCCTAAATAAATTAGTACGCAAAATTCCATCACGGAATTAATCCTAACGAATACAAGAACAGGGTTGTACCTGCAAAGCAGCGAGCTGCTGCTCCAACGAGTCGAGGGCATTGCGGATAGCTACAAGGCCCTCGTATTCATCCGCCCGTTCATCCTCCACCGCGATTAGCCCACAAGCGTCGCCACCGCTTCCGTCGATGCAACCGCTAACCTTGGCCCGCAGCTCAGACGCTCGAGCCAACACCAAACCAATCTCTTCGCCCTCCATCGATCGACTCACCAGAGCGAAGGCTAGGGATTTGGGGGCAGTGAAGATGCCTCACTTCTGTTCTGGCGATCTCCGACCTGCACCACATGTTCATTTGTTTGCGTGCTGCTGGAATTTCTAAAAGTTAGAAAGTCGCGGAAACGGTTTCTTGACGGATCGGATCCATGATTGCCAGTTAGCCCATTATCCAAATAACGGGTCGGATCTTTTTTCTCTTAGATTTGAAATTTGGAACGAAATGGTGTTACACAAAGCAAGATTGATTGTTTGGAAATTATGCACACATTGTGGATCAAAGTTCACCAAGCCTAATCTGAATTATGCACATTTAACACATAACAACCCTCTCAATGTACAACAACGATAACCTGTTTCTTTTTTTTTGTACAAAAAAAAAAGAAAAAAAAAGAAAAGAAAAGAAATGGAGCCATATTGCCCTGGCACCTCAACTCATTCTTGTTCTCAGTTCAGCTGCGGAAAAGCCAAGTCTCTCGAAAACAAGTACCTAAACTTGAAGTTGTGAGGCACCCATTCAATTATCTTCTTGGACTTACTCTGTAGGCATCTTTGCATAGCCATTCTGAGAGTCTCAGGAAGGTAACACTGGATCATGTCGACCAATCTTTGGGAACTTAACTTTGTGTCTTTAGCATATGAATCTATGATCTTTGACAGAATGATCTTTTGTTCCTCCAAAATGCCAACTGTTGCGCGAATGTACTCTTCTTTTGCTGACTCCAGCTGCTCGAATAATCGATTGCAAGTATACACACGAACCTGGCAATCAAAAATGCAATGCAGCATCATTTCGTAGAACAAATGACAATATATAAACTGTACCAACATAACTAATGAAAACGATTGAGCAGTTCTATACTGTAACTAATGATAACTACGCATATGATTAAAAAGTTTACCGCAGGGTCGGAATGGCTTCCGGAACAAAGCGCGAAATGAAGAAGAGGTTCTGGTTGCTCAATTGCGTAGCCTTGCCATGTATCTTTAGCTTTTTGCTTCAATCTCGGGTAAAGCAATGTCCTAAGCCACTGCAAGAAGAGACTGTAGTTAAGCCTCACAAATCACAATACTTCCTAAGTTTAATTTGGACATATAACAGGAATTAGTCTGCATACCTGCCCTGTGTAGTGTGTTTTGCACCCAAGAATGTAACCTTGTATCATGGCAGCATTCAAGGATCGACCACCAATATTGCACATAGCCTGAAATAAACAAGAACATCTTTTAGTTTTCCTCATTGTTCTATCTCTTAAATTATTTAATGCCTATATACCTTGATGTGCAAAGTAGTCCTTTTCACATTGCCCTCTGGAATTCCATATTCTATATGTGCCTGAGCATGGAAAACCATGCATTCATTATAAGGTGAAATATATTTATACACTGATCTGAGTAGATGGAGAAAATCAAGTAGGTAGATGAATTACATGCATGAGTATCGCATTGTGTACGTTTATCCAAAAGGCAAGCTTCTCATCAATTTTTAGTTTTCTCGGATCGACTGTCTCTAGCCGCTGAAGGATTAACCTGGCATACATTTCAGAATCTAAATTATTGGATCATAAAAATATATAAACATGCTTTGCTTTGGAAATCATGTAACCTACTTGTAGTTGCTTAGCATGTCTTCGACATCCTTGAGTCTCCGATGCTCTCTACAAATTAAGGGCACCTCCACCATAGCATTGTATGGTCCACTGAATTCTTTCAGTCCTTCGACTCGAAATGGATTAATCAACCTCGAATCTAAAGTGGTTTCTTTTTTATAGCCGGGACTCCACATATCTCCCAAGTACCGAGGAGATAGTGCACTCATGGATGAGAAGGACGAAGCTGGAGAGGAAGAAAGGCCATGGTAAACCAAAGCTGGATCAGCAAGTTTGCAATATATTGCAGCCATGCATTTAACCATGTCCTCTGAGAGTTTGTTAGGTGTGCCTGTAGCATGATCAGCAATACTAGTGCCAAGGTATTCAGCTAAGCTGATCACCCCTGAATTATCATTTTGTTCCTCCTGCTCATTGAAATTATCAAGCAAAGTTAGAACCGAAAGTACTACTAAGTTGCTAAAGTATAGATCAGAATTTGTTTATAATCAAAACACGAAATCTGCTTGCCTCGTGAAAGGATAAAGGCTGAGAATGGAATGAGTCAAGAGCTCTTGCTAGGCTATCTTCTGAAGGAGATATTCTAGCAGAAGAAATTGCTCTGTGAGAAAGCGAAGAATGGCTGCGGTAGACACCAGGACCAAGAAACTTGTCATGGCACTTGAGTTCAAAATCATCATTCACTGAGCTGGTATTCCATTTCTGAGTTACTTCAGATCGACTCGATTCAACTCTTGAGTTTCCTTTAGTTGACAAGATCTTATGTTTTGCAGAACTCAGTGTAGTTGTTGGCTGATTGAAAGCTTTACGGTAAAGTGACAACAGATACTGCTCCAGATGCATAACCTCTAGCTCTAATATGGCTATCTCTCTTATCAGTTCCTTTGTTGGCTGATAACATGAGTAATTTTAGATATACCAGCAGAGAAAGCATAAACATCTACTCGTGTTAAATTTCACCTAAATATGAATACCACTCCTCAGTTTTAACTTTATTAACCAGTCAGATACTCTACAAGGCTACCTTTGGCATTGAAGCTTCCTTTGAGGAACATATTGCAGAAGAACTATATCCCAGCGCTTTTTCAAGAGCATATCTCATTGTGAGTTGATCCTGTAATCGTTTCTCGAGTTGCAAAATCTGCACCATATTAACAAAAATAAATAAATCTATATTAAATAAATAGGTTAATTTAGCTTAGTTATCAAGTTAATTCACCAGTAAATCGTCATGTACGTTTGCTAAATGAGCAGTACCAGATCAAAATTCGTCCTACCTCTTGTTTTAACGAGCTCTGGACCTTAGCTCCGGGCGTTGGGTTGTCCTCGAACCCGCTTTCACCATTGGCCTTTCGGTTAACCTTCAATGCGGAGAAACCCCATTAAAGTTTCAATTAAACAGACAACAATAGTAGTCTTGTCTGAAAGAAAAACTGGACCTTAGGTTCTCACATATAATGAAGGTATGAACATAAATACTACCATAGCTAGAGCTAAATCTAATTAAAAGATAATTCAACAAGAGATTGAACTATCCCTGTCATTCAAAAACTACTAGAGACTGAAAGAGATAAATTAAGCTTACTTACTGCTTTAGCATCATGGGTTGCTCCAGGGATAGAGTTCAGTTCATCTTCTCCATTTTTCTTCTGGGAATCACTGTCGTTGAGACTGGAAATCATGAGGAAATACAAACGTTAAGAAGTACCAGATGCCAAATTTCTAGGTAGGAAAAAAAATTTATCAAATCTACTACAGCCAGTTCCTCCATCACTGGTATTAAGATTTTGAAAGTATTTTTTTAGTTAATTAGCTTTCGCACTTTCCCAAATAACCATGGAAATATTCAAGCATGCAACAATAGGAATGGCCATAAAAAGAGATAATAAACAGCAGTAGAAGCTTTCCAAAGGGGATTAGGTACCTGTCGAAGCGCTTGTGCCCTGAAGGCATCCTGTTAGAGAGCATTTTCTCCAAAAATTGACCTTGGCATTTCACATCCTGCATTTTTACCTCAAGTTTCCCCTCAAATTCCATAAGCATGATCTGTTAAAGATGGCAAAACTTGTATTAACAAAGGAAAAATGAACAAAGCGCATTTTATTTGGGACAATGCAACAAAATCGAATGACAAAAACAAGCAATGCCTTGCGAGCTAGGAGAAGAGAAGTCACCCAAAAAGGTAGCTGGAGAAGAAGCAGAGACAGTGACACGATGACCAAATGGGTCTTGAGACAAACTCCAGCTCCCACTGAGTACAACAACTCCTCCACTGCGCAAATGGAACACAGCGCACCAACACAAAACGATCAAACATAAGAGTTGGAGGGTTGAAGCCTTAAGACAGGAATAGTCCAAGTGTGTACAGTGTTGACTGTGTTTTTAAGCCCCCCAAAACTCACACACACACCAATCAAGAGCAGTTAAACTTTTCTGTTTCCATGCGAGAAGTAAATGTTGGACCTTTTCTTGAAAGTTATACAAACGCTATAAATGTCAAAGTCCTTGTCACAATATTTTTTTTTCCTTCCAGGAATCCTGACCGAAAAGTTGATCTTGCTCCTCCGTAGCATATTAATCTTTTGGACTCATTCATTAATTCATATTTTTCAAAAGATAATACAATCTTAGAATACACCAAATCATTTTGAAGTGTTTCTTATGAACTGGTACTGACTAATGACTAGAAGTTAGAGCATTAGCAAGTATAGAGAAAAAGCTCAGTATTCGTCCACTAATTCAAAAGGTACAACAAAGAAATAAGACTTTGTCCTCATTAAGCTGCCTCTCTTCTCCAAAATCGTTATTGTTATAAATGGATTAGAACCAAGAATTAACTCAGTGGCCCTGACCTCTGACTCTGAGCGAGGTTTCTCAACAAAAAAGGACAAAACGTGTTCTGTCCAGGGATGTAAAGAAGCATGTTAAAGGCTAAACCCATAAATAAGCAAGCCTCAAAAGGGATGAAAGTGAAGAGGGAAAGTGGCACTGGGTTATCAAATGATACTACTATTGATTTTTCCCCCCTCTTGTTTTAGACCAATTATCTCAAAAGAAGCTTAAGATGAGTATGCTGTCCTCTGTTACAAACATCGTAATGCTTGTCAAAGAATCCCACTTTTTAAATAGATTGATGAGGATAGTCTTGGAGTTTTCTGTTGCCTGTGCAAAAAGGTCAGTTTGTGAGCAAGGTGGTCCGCCCCCACACTTCCCTTTTCTTCCTCTGGCGAAGGGAAAGGGAAAAGCATTGCCTTTTCTAGTGCGAGCAGGCAAAAGTCTTCCTGTCATCAACCATTCAACTACCTATGGCTTTGCAAGTGGCCGAGAGTATTCTATGCTAGCGTTGGAAGAACTGATGTGAATAATTTATTTGAGAAAAATATGTTATCTTCTGTATTCATCCAGAGTATATACTTACACCAGCAAAATGTTGACATTGCAAAGATCGTAGCCTCTAATTAACTATTTAGATAGGTTTTACTATTCCTGTCAGGATCAACCTTGTCTGTTATGGTGCAAACTTACCAAATTTTTTTTTTCTTTTCCACCTTGTTTTACAAAAAGAAGAGTTCGCATGAACTTGTTCTATTGTTTCTACTGTATAACTAACAATTATGAGTCTACGAAGTATCATACAAATGCATAATACTTAAAGGTTTATTATAAATTAGTAATAATATCTACTTAAAGGTAGATTTAGGATTCTCTGCTCGCCCACCTCTCCCATGCATGTAAGTCACATGTACGTACCGTGAGCTATTCCAAATTCAATGTCTCCTCTATGCAATGTTTTGCACCATCATTTTTGATTGATTGCCTACAATCCTCATTAGATTTACTTTGCACCATCATTGTCACTTGCCTTCTCTGTTTGTGAGTGTCATTCCATAGAGAGCTCTAGTTGAATGAACGCGGATCAATCCTCTTTCCACATGAGTTCATTCTTGGAGTAATTAAGCTGCCATGAACTTAGCCCATTCATCTCTTATTCTTCAAATTAATCACAAAAAATAGTATCATTCGAAGAAATTTAATAATTTTAATTGGTCTATTTCCTGGTTTTAGTATTTCTCACAAATAGCCTTTGCCCTAAAAGTAAAATAAATGTTTGACCATTAACAAAGCGGATCCTGCTCCCACTCCTACCGATACAAAAGCTTTAGTAAAAGACGGAAAAAGTTATTAAAATAATAAATAAATAAATATAAAAAGAAAAACAAGAAGAAGAAGAAGAAAAAGAAGTGAGTGATGTAGGTGAGTTGGGATTGAGATGAGGAGTTGCTCTGCTTGGCTTTAGCCTGGGCGTGCAACAAAAGAAGTGGCAGAGGGAAGCGTGCCAGATTGATGAGAAAGCAGAGCGAGTGAAAGCGAAAGCATGGATTCGCGGCCACAGCATGCAACCCGGCAACAGCCTTAATTCCATCCAACTTTTTGAATGTATTTTTTAGAAAGATCATAATAATCCATTGTTGGTTTGGTTTGGTTTTGTATTTGTGGATTTATTAGAATAATATTAGTAGTACACTGGCAATAAAGACAAGGGAATTAGACAAGAATATAAATGCGGAATGGGATTTGGCTGAAAACGAAGGTACAGTCACAAGAGTCAGCAAACTAGATGCCAATGCCTCTGATTTGTGCTATTCCTTATTTTAGTTGAAACTAAAGATGCGAAAACGGCTCGACTGCGACACGCACACCAAGCCAGGATCGAACCTTTTTTATAGTATGCGGTCTGGTCCGGCCCGGTGTGACGGGCCATACTTGGGCTGCAGCATGGCCCATGACTCCAAGCCGGCCGTCCTACACAGGTCCAATCCATTCTAACTTGACAAATCGAATAGTTTGTCGCAAGCTATCTCTAGGGCTGTGTTATCATCAGATATCAAGTCATTCAGCTTCCAGGTGCGTAAAGCCAAGTAGGTCATTTATTTTGCATGATTGATTTTCCTTTGTGGCGAAGAAACAATCCTTCTTCTTTTTTTTTTTAAGTTTGGAAAAGATCACACAGACATTGGATTTGCAACACATAATTACAAACGAATCAAACCGACATACACGACACTGAGAGTGATTCATCGACAAACCTGGTGGCATCTTGATACAGTAGACATGCATACATGTATCAACTTACGAGATTGTTCTCCTAATTAATTCATCATCTGATGAAACTCATGGAAATCGAGCTCGCCATCTCCATCAAGGTCATATGCTCCTATCATGGTTTTGCACTCCTCTATTGACCTCTCGTCGCCGAGCTGACTGAGCATTCTTTGCAACCCCCTCGGAGTGATTCTTCCTGACCCCTTCACCACCTCAAACATCTCAAACACCTTCTTAAGTTCCTCGTCCTCTTCTCCCTCCACCTTCCCTCCCTCCCTCTCCAACAATCTCACAAAGTCCTCGAAGTCCAAAAGTTGGTCGCCGTCAGAGTCCAAGTCGGCAATGACAGCTTGAGCCGCCGCCGCTGGCATCTCCTCCCCAAGCAGCCCAAAGGAGGCCCTCAGTTCAGCACAGGAAATCCTGCCATCCCTATCTCGATCAAAATGTCTGAAGACCTCCCATAATTCGCTCGCCCTATCTCTGCTACTCGACGGCGAACAAGGAACGGCAATGGGAGAGGATGGCATGCCATCATGGCGGTGAGGGACGAATAGATTGAGCTTGGATCTCTTGAGGGAGAACCATTTTGATGCTTTGGACATTACCAAACTGGCCATAGACTGAACATGAGATGAATTGTAGCTATCAGTCGGCAACTATAAATATGGAAGAAAAGATGTAGAAAAGGAGAGTTGCGTAGAAATTGTGTGGTGGCACAAGTCACGTTGGCTGAATTTAATGTTAGTTAGGAAACTTCCGGGTGGTTTCTCAGAAGACTACCAAAGTAGGTATCCTCTCGGTCATGGCTCGATCGAGATGAAGAGATATGAATAGCTTTAGAAGATAGAATTGTCATTGGTAGGTGCTTTAATTTGTGAGGTTCATGAAGGTTTCTTCTGCCTCTTTATTGGTTTCTGGAGAAAACAACAAGACGAGAAGTAGCTGTGCGTCCTTTAATTTAATCGGTAGGTTTGAACTGCTTAAAGTTGAGATGGAGATTTCCTAGGAGTTGACGTAATTAATTAATGAGCGTACTTTGTCGACTGCAAAGCACAGGCCGGTTCGTTTGGACGGCCAATTCACGAACGGTTCAACCTGAGTGGGACTTATATGTAAAGTAAATTGACTTGGGAACAAGATTTCTATGAAGCTAGAGTCACTTTCCCGATTCGATTCTGGATGTATATTGTAAACATTCAAGCATGTAAAGTGGTTTGAAAGGTCCTTTACGATCACAGGATCCATCTCCTACTAAGAACTAGTGGGAGCAAATCCAATTTTCCTACTGTGACTGTGAACGAGCCTTCTTCCATTATCATTATGTTTGTATATTGTCTGTCAGTCACAACTATAAAAATGGAGTTCAGTGTGTTATCAACCATTAACGTACTACTAGCATAGGAGGTTATGGCCTCTCTTCTAACCAAAGGAACAAACACGGTAACTAAAATCAAACTAGTTGGCCACTTCAATTATTAATAATAATAAGAAGAAGAAGAAGACAAATCTCAGTATTTAATTGTCAATTAGCTAGACAATTCTCTAGATCTTGGTAGCTCATCTGCTATCTAATTTTCTTAGCCTCGTTTACGAGCCAATTGAATTCTCAAATAAACTTTTTTTACGTTTTGGTTCTATCGAGATGGCGGCGCAATTCGTCCTCCCCATGTTCTCACTCGCTCTTCTGCTTGCAGGGCCTGCAAGATAAATTTATTTCAAACCTAACTCGACAAATCCCAAAATAAACAGGATCGAATCTGCCCGAAGCATGTTTTTAATGCGTGCTAGAAAATCATCACCAAATACTTTACCTCTTTCTGCCATTTGGTTCTCCATATGATCACTACAAGAACAACCGTCTGTGCTAGGGTTCCAATCAACATCCCAGTCCAAATTCCCTGGACGACGATCGATGGTGCACAAATTATCTATCTGTATGATATTTGAATTTACTGTGTATAATTGGCACTAAAATGACATCTTAATTGCTTGTCTTACTATTTCATTGAGCTTAAAAAGCTTGAACCCAAGAACAGCTCCAATGGGCAATCCAAAGAGGTAGTAGCATGCCGTGTTTATAAAGGCAACTGAGCTTTGCCAACCTGCTCCTATCGCAACTCCTGCAAATCATCGTGATCGTTCATGCTCTTGTTTTGTTTTGTTTTGTTTTGTTTTTCCCATATAGTTGGAAAACGAAGTAGCATGATACGTCGTCGATCAATACCTGAGAGAACAGGCTGCATGCTGTTCAAGGCAATTGTGGCACTGAGAAGATACCCTAACTTTGATGTTTTTCTGATCACCTCAGGATCATCAGTGAACAGTTTGGGCAGTTGCTTCCTAAAGATGAGAGTCGTCGCAGTGAAAAGCAGTCCAAGGAGGGCGGATGTAGAAACAGCAATGATCACAGAAAATTTGGCTGCTTTGGGAGAATTTGCACCGAGCTCATTCGATACTCGAACGCTGATCAAAGCAAAAGAGAAATATACATCATCCACAATTAAGTTCCTGGACTAGCTTCCAAGTGCACTATCTCCCTAGCTACCTTACTGCTGCATTGAAGCCGAGAGCGATCATCAATGCCCATGATGCGTAGTTAATGCTGTCAATGTTAGAAACACATCAGATTCTAAACTTCAATTCAAAACAGTTCGGTCATTACTAACCAAATAGAAATGGCAGCGATTGCGATTTCCGGATTCTTCAAGCAACCTACTAAAATGATTATTGCAGTGTAGTACCACAACTCCATACTGAATTTTACAAGAAAAAAAAAAGATTATATAGTTTTAATAACTTATCGACCATGATGAACTAATATATTTCAGTAATGTACAGATTACCATAACATGATGGCGGACGCGAGAGAAAGCTTCACAAATGCACCCAGATTTCTGAATGCCAGCGTGGAAAACCCTCTCCATGCTTCAGGAAAGAAACCGGAGACTAAATAGACGATCTGTGCCAAGTCTATAAGCCACCATGAGACGTTCTCCACCATGGCTGCTCCTAGCAATCCATAGCCGAGCTTGACGACGAAGACCCAATTTAGCAGAGCGTGGATTCCGAGAACAGCTCCGGAGATGGCGGTTATGACCCAGACCTTGCTCTGCGACTGAAAGAACTTTTGGAGAGGAAAATTGATGGCGAAAGCGAATAATTGCGGCAGGATCCATCTGCAGTATTTGCCTGCTATATGGGATACGCTCTGAGACTGGCGAAGCAGCTTCAAGATGGGAGCGGAGAAGAGGTAGAGTGGTGTGAGAAGTGTGGCGGTGGCTAAGGAGATGACCCATGAGCGTTGCATGTAGATTCCTAGCATTTGGAGTTGGCCAGCACCTGCGGCTTGGCCGCAGAGGGTCTCCAAGGCACTTCCCAAGCCAAGCTGAAGTAGTTTTGCAGAGCATTATTTAACGAAAAGGAAGTGAAGAAGAAGTAGAAGAAGGGGACACGAGCAAGGAATCACCATGACTCCGTAGGCGAAGCCGGCGATGACGCCTTGAGCGACGGAGATAGCGGAGAGTTGGAGAGCTCCCAAGTGGCCGACGAAGGCGGCGGTGACCATGGCGATGGAGAACTGGAATAGACCGGTGAGGATTGCGGCCCCTGCTAAGCGCCATGTCTGTTTCGACTCTTCACAGATCTTGGAAAGCAGTCTCCTCTCCGCCATGATTCTTCAGTCCATTCATTCATTCATTCATTCAATAGAATCAATCAATTTTGTAAATTGAAGTCATGAGGTGAGTTTGCAGTGATCGACAGATGTTGACGTGTCGTACAGAAGGCGAGGCATGCATGCTGTTCATCATAAAGTCGTTCAGCTGTGTGTCCCTTGGAGGACGTGACACGTTGCAGCGTTATCTCCAGGATGGCAAAACCCGGCCTAAACCCGGTCTTTACCCCGGATAACATGGAATAAAAAAAATATTCGTACTTATCTCATCTTTTGCATGATATTATTTTTATAAAATTAATACCATCTTTTTCAAAAATAACATCATCTTAATATTATTTTTTTAAAAAATAATACCTCCTAAAAAATCATTATTTTTTTTAAAAAATATCTAATTAATCCTAAAATAATTCATCCAATTCTAAAAAAAAAAAATCACTAACTATCAAAAAATAAATCAAAAAACACTTGTAACAAATGATCAAAATGCCCTACATTTAAAAATGGCTGTTTAGGCATCTACAACTTTACAACTTATGGCTTAGGAATTTATTTTTATGATTTCTCTTCAGATCGCAAATTGTTTTGTAAAATTATCTTGTCGTGTAGAAATTATAAACTTCCTCTCTTGAATAAAATTAATCCTAAACCAATTAGAAATACATGGCAAAAGTTAATCACACTTGATTTGAACTTGCTTTCAGAAAAAGTTTGTTTAATTCTTATTCCACTTTTATTTTTCACTCTTTTGATTACTTTAACACACTACGTAATTCTGTAGTCGGGTAGGTAGCCAGAAATTCTAGCATTTTAGTTACCACAAGAGGAAATATAGTATTAAAAACAAACGACTAAACACACAAAATAAAAATCATTTTGATACGCAAAGAAAAACTATCTGAATTAGTTCCAAAGGGGCAACTTGTTACTAGATTCTAATATTAGACCAATGGTCAAAGGCATCACTACTAGCTCAACTGCATATGCTAGTGTCTAATTGATATATGAACATTTCCCCTGTGATTTGCCACAATTCTAAGCAATGCAAATATGTTACATTTTATAGTATCTGATTGACTGACTGAAATTAGAGCAACAACAAAATCTGAAGTATAAATCACAAGTACTGTTATCTCAGGCATTACATGTTAACAACAGCTGAAGCATTTCAAAGCATTGCTCGAGGCACTTCATCCACTAATCAGTGTCTGAAATAACCGATCACAAAAAAATAAAACTGTTGTTGCGAACTTAAATCTGCAGGGAAACCTTCTAATGCTTAAATGCAAAGCATGAATTATGATTCACATGACAATGTATCATATAAGGATTGTTAGCTGCCTAAAACCAAATGAGGCTAGCAATTACCAGGGCGCCAACAAGAAACAACAATGCCTTCAGGTAGACATCAGCTTGTTGTCCATGATGAACTTGTCGCGGGAACCCATGAGCATGCCCACCGTGAAACGCATAGCCATGTCCATATCCATATGGGAACCCGATGCCAGGACCATACGCAGTTGCATCAGGGAATCCATGAACTTGAAAGCTCAGAAGTGGGAACAAACCACCAATGGCAGCAGAGAATGTGAAATTCCCCAACCTCGTGTTAGCCACGGGAGCCCCTCCCATGAACCATGGGTTTGCGTGGTGGAAATGGTTTGGTTCCGGCGGTGGTGCTGCCTCCGGCCGCTGGCCAGCTGGGCGATTGGGGATATTCATATCAGGCATGGTTCGAGACCGTGGGTCAGATGAGGTCTTTCCCCGGCCATATAGAGGGACTAATTTCTCCTCTTCAACAATGGCCTTGCACACGGGGCACTCGGAGGATTGGGCATGGCCATGAAGCCATTTGTAAAGGCAGGGCCAGCAAAAAAGGTGGCCGCAAAGGGTGACTACCGGATCTTGGGCTAGCTCAAAGCAGATGTTGCAATCGAAGCTACCTGCGTCGTTGTTGCTACCACTTCCACCTAAGGAAGAGTTCTGCGGACCTCTGCCGGAAGACTCGCCGGATCCACTCGCCATTTATAAAGTTGCAAGATCGCAACTTGGAAAATCCGGTGGAAACATAAACAAGTCAGATTGCATATATGTATAGGCAAGGACAAACCAGGTTAAAAATCTACAGAATCAACGCGATAAAATTAATCTTTTGGACAATATAGGAAAATGTAGAAGCCAAAGCCTGCCTAATGGACAAACTCAAGCAGATTTGCTCGACAAATCACGTACAAAGATGGTAAAAAAAGAAGCGTGATGAATTTTAAACATGAACAACGAACTCACAATGGGGGAAAAAAAAAAAACTTCGAGCGTATGAAAATGCAGTGAAAATAAACAGAAGGAAACGCCTTTTCTACGAATCTAGGGTTCGAAGACGATTTATAACCGTGAAAAAGGGAATCTTTATCCAACGAAATCATAGAAAAAGAGGAAAGATGAATACTTAAGCGTGTTAAGATCAAGAAGAGAGCAGAGAGAAGTACCCGATCGATCTGAAGGAAGAACTTCGAGCCTCGGGACAAACGCGATCAATCTGGAGAAGGGAGGAAGAAAACCCGGCGAAGTCGCTATCTAACACGTGTCAACAGTTATTGGGCTCAAGATCTAAAGTTGGGCTCCCAAACCTTTGCATCACTTGGCTCACAGCCTTTTGGCATTTTTATTTTGAACTCCAATTTTATTTCAAGGAAATTAGAAAAAAAGAGAAAATAAATGAAAAAATAATCATAATATTCTTTCTAGAGGAAATATGTTAGAGACGATGAAAGAATTCAGTTTCATCAAAATTTTCAATTGATTTCCGTCCAAAATAGTTAAAAAGAAATAACGAGACATAATTAATTATAATTCCCTCTAATTCCACCGCAAGTATAAAAGAAACAGAAATACAAGGCTAAAAAATACTTAAAAGAAACACGAGCATAAGGTTCTCTTTGTTATATGCAATGTAATACGATAATCAGAACAGAGTTATCGAAAGAATTGAACAGAACAGAACTGAATAATACACTCAGTAGAATAAACAGATGAATAAAAGGATCGGAGTTAGGGTTATCTGGTTGAAGCGCGGGCGTGCCGACTGTCTTTAGAGAATCTATTGCCGCCCCACGGTGCAACGGCAAAATCCTCCCAAGATCCAACAACCACTCGCGGCGTTCGTAGGTGCACTCCAAGACGAACGTCGCCCACAGAA
>JBBUKS010000008.1:4415140-4432576 GCA_038050645.1 Hedychium gardnerianum | reverse complement strand
ATATATTCTACACTCCCCCTCAAGTTGGGTTGTACATATTGTACATGCCTAACTTGTCACATAGTTCTTCGAAGTTGATCCTTGGGAGAGCTTTTGTAAGTATGTCTGCAATTTGATGTCGTGAAGGAATATACGAGAGTTCCATAGCTCCTTTCGTCACGTTTTCTGAAATAAGGTGTCTGTCAATTTCTATGTGCTTCATTCTGACATGGAGGATAGGATTCTTTGCAATGCAGATGGCTGCTAAGTTGTTACATTGTAGTTTGACGGCTTTATCTGAGATTATTACGAGTTCTTTTAGGATTCTACAAATCCATATTCCTTCACAAATTCCGAGTGCAAGAGTTGTAAATTTAGCTTCAACACTGCTTGCAACCACATACTGCTTTTTACTTCTCCATGTTACCAATTACGAGCAAAGGTTTTATGGTAATCGATGCCATAGGATTGTGAGAATCCCTTGGCTACAAGACATGCCTTTAGTCTTTCAACTGTTCCAACAGCTTTGTGTTTGACTTTAAAAATCCATGTGCACCAATTGCTTTATTTCCCTTTGGTAGTTCACAAACCGACCATGTACCATTCTTTTGTAAGGCTTTTACTTTCTCATCAACAACTTTTCTCCATTCAGGGTGTTTGAGAGCTTCATCAATGGTAGTTAGAACTTGAATATTGTCAAAGGCACACACGTCCGATAATTTGGGGACAACCCTTCATAAGAAATAAAATTAGAGATGGGATGCATTGTGCAGTATCTAACTCCCTTCCTTAAAGCAATTGGAATGTTATTATCTACAGGTGAAGTAGATTCATGATCGAGTATCGTAACTGAGTGAATGTCTATGGGACTTGGATCCGGTTCTGACTCTTGAACTGGTGTTGAATGTGCCTTTCGTCTTGTGCATACACGGAATTGCTTCACTACGGGAAGAGGTGATGCAGGTGAGGGACTGGGATGTGATACAAGGGGATTGGATAGAGGGTGAATGATGTCGAGGTCTGGTCGGAGCAGTGTGATGGATGATGATATTCATTCAGATTCTCCCCCTGAATATAAGAACTGGAGTAGTATGATTGTTTTTCAAAGAAAGTGACATCCATGGTGTTGTAGGTTTTCTTGGTGATAGGTGAGTATTTGTAGCCTTTTTGGAATGGTGAGTAACCGAGGAAAATGCATTTGATGGATCTTGGATCAAGTTTACTACGATTGTATTGGTGGATGTGAACAAATGATGTACAACCAAATACTTTTGTTGGAATGTTTTGAGAGATTACCTTGGTGTGGGGGTATGATTTTAGGAGAAGTTGAACCAGACTATGGAAATTGAGAACTCGGGCATTCGATTGAGGTGGCTGTGGAGACGGCATCACCTCAAATTTTTTTGGTACATTGGAAGAGAACACAAGTGAGCGAGCTACCTCGAGAAGATGTCTATTCTTGCATTCGACAATCTCATTCCATGTCTCTCGTTTCTTGGTAGGTCACGCAGCATCTTCATCAGCAAGTCAATCTGTTCAACATTGAAGGGGTTGGTTGCCGACGACGGATTATAGGCGATGTGAGCTCGTGGGTGGCGCTCCAACTTAGGCTTCCAGTCGTATGGCTTCCCATGAATCACCCAACATTTATCTTTGGTGTGCCTAGCTTTGCGACAATGGTCGCACCAAGGACGGTCATGTTGTGGCTGGCTGTCTCCATCATTCTATTGAGGCTCGCGATTGTCGTCGTTGAGTCGAGGCTGGAATTGATGAGTCGCAAGTGTAGAAGCTTCAGCAACAGTGGTAGTTGGCCCGAGCATAATCTTCTATTAGCTTTCCTCACGACAAACTTCAGCAAAAGCCTCACGCATGCTCAACAGTGACTTGAGGCTGAGAATGCGCGAGCGTACGTTGTCCAATGAGGAGTTTAACTCGAACAGAAACTTGAAGGTCCTTCTCTCCTCATTGATTTTTCAATGGAGTTCGGCGTTAGTTTTACAGGCCCATTGGTGAACATTGAGGATGTCGACTTGCTGCCAATGGTCGTAGGAAAAGAGGATTTCCTCACCAACGCCTCTGTCGCGCCCTCACCCGAAGAGTCGAAATACAAAATCTAGAATGCTGCGACTTTTGGAGATAATTCAGACCGTTGAGTTTGTGACCAGTGATATACGAGCCTTCGACTCTGATGGGAACATTAGGGGTTGACATGGCGAGAACAAGATTGTGGTCGCCGAGAGTTTGCTGCACTTGAAGAAAAAGATAGCTGATGGCTTACGTTGCCGGAAGTAACCTTTGTGACAATAGATTCAATGGCAGAAAGAGATGGCTGATCACTCTAATATCATGAAGAATTCTGCCTTGAAGAATTCTGTCGAGAGTTGAAGAATTCTGCTGAGGGATATGAGAGGAAGAGTTGGTATTGTATTTCTCAAAATATTTGATAATGAAGAAGAATTCTGCCGAGAGTTGAAGAATTCTGTTGGAGAATTCTGCCGAGGGATATGAGAGGAAGAGTTGATATTGTATTTCTCAAAATACTTGATATCTTAAATTTGTACATGAGGATCTTATTTTTACACTTTTTCTCTACTTATTTATAGAATGAAATACAATCAAATCTGATCTGATCTAATCAAATCTGATCTGAAAGAAAATCTGATCTGATCTAATCAAATCTGATCTGCCTAAATAAATAAAATCTGATCTGCCTAAATTAAACTATCCATATTTACAATATATTCTACAATAACTGATGGTAAAACCTTCATTTTCATTGCATTTTGTGCTGTGTTCTATTATTAGGGGACTGAAGGTTGTGCATACATAATACAGATCAGCATTGTCAGCAAAAGTGTTTTTGATTGGTTATAGCTAACCTAAACTCAAGTTTGAAAAGTGCAATTTATATTTTAATATTTCAATATGCCTTCACATGCACAACTTGAACCAGAAGAATATGGTCGACCTATGAAATCTGAAGAGTAGAGTCGTGCATCCAAGGAGAAACTGCTAAATAAGTGAAAGACTATGCCACTTTTCCGCTGCCTGTCATACTAATGCTTAGTGTTACAATAATAATGAAATTCCTTAAGCTAGACTTGTTGACTCAGATTATTCTTCAGGATTAGATATTTTAGGGACTACATTTGAGGATTAGAGTCCGTTCATGTTCCAAAGCAGCCCTCATTGTTCTCCAAGTAGAAAGATTATCATCGTAATTTTAGGACACTTAAATCTTGCTAGTTAATTATGGGATATGCCTAAATTAAACCTCTTAATTGTTTCGGGTATGTGGATGTGTTATTGTGTAGTGATATCATCATCACTAAGCGTGTATTTCCTAATTGTTTGGGGTTGGTTAATATGAATTTTTGCTCTCCATTGGAGTTTATGTTGGGCTATATCATTAGAATCACTTGTTATGTTAACCTAATGTGCTTTTGTCTATCACTACCCCTAAGCAAAGTTATATCACTATTTTTTTTAGTATATTAATTAATATCCTGAGGTCTCTCTGGCCCTAACACTTTTCATTCTAATTATAAAATCCATTGATCACATGTCAATGTCATCTCAATCCATTTTTGGGAACTGCACCTAATGGCTCTTGGCTAGAAGGATATTTTTTCCTTTATGCTTTCTCTTGCAAACAAAGTTGCATTCATCTTTCCATGGTCATGTTATTGAATTTAGTTTAATTAATCAGTTGCCTTTATTTGTGCAGAGGACACAAAAAGCTGCTCATCTTGAATCCAGATTACCTCTGAGATCTCTATGACGGGTGTGGATGACAAACTAGCTCCTACTGTAATGTTTCTATATGACAATTATAATGAAACCAATTGCTATCAGTTGCCTACTGTGTAAGTTATGTTAGATATAGAAAATCATAGCTAAGTTATCGAGCTAGGTTATATTTGTTTTTCTGAGATTATGGCTTAACTTTCTTCAGTTATTTACAAGGGATTTTCAACTGGCTCTAATGAGTATTTTGAATCAAATAGTTGTGGGGCATTGTAATGCTTTTTTTTTTATGATTTATTTTATTTTAATGTCAGTGTTGATCTTCTATCCTTGTGCTAAAGCACTTCAAACCTGTAAAATTTTAGGAGTGAAGGAAAGATTGTCCAAGTTTAGATACGAGATCATTCCATATATCAGTATCATTGTCAAGTAAGATATTATCAATAAACGAGTTCAAAGTTAGATATTTCATGCTGCTCCAGTTACTATTCTCATTTTCTCAAGGCTGACTGCTCACATATTGGGTTTGCTGTAGTGCTAATTGAATTATGGTGGATTTGGATTCATAGCAAAGCTGAACCGGTTGAATTTTCATGACCTAGTGGTACAATCGAACAAAAAAAGTTGTCTATTTGAGGTGGTCCCTTATTCCTCGCCTGCGATCCCGACAAACAATTCTCATTTTGAATCATTTATATCTAGTTGTGATGCCCTACATTGTTTCTCCCTTTATTTTTATATCTGCACTATTACGTACCTACAAGACTTGGATAATAGGGAATATAGTTTTACCCTTGAGCTAGTTTCCCCCCTCTCTTGTGCTAGAAGAGGAATGACTCCAAATTGGTCTTGTCCTTGTCCCCTCTCGATTGTGATTGATTGTAGAGGAACTTAATATTCCAACTGATCTATGATTTGTAAATTCTAATTTTTAGCTTGTAAAATTTAATTATTAACAAAATGCTCATTAATAAATCAAACAAAAATATTTTTTATGTTTCCTTAATTAAATTATTTTCAACGAGAACTCTTTGATTTTCATTCTCTATGTTTTTAATATTAAGTATCTTTCTTATTCGTAGTTCCTAAACAATCACAAAAGTTTATCAAAAGCTTTAAGCTTTTCTATTTATAACTTCTTTTTTGCCTAAATAACTTTGTCAAATCATAAAATATAACATTGTTTAATAGACTCATGTACCTTCTAACATCACCCACAATTCTCATATGTTTTACGTGTATTTTTAGACTCATTAAGAATTAATCTTATTTTTTTTGTTGATTTTATTTGTAATCATAGTCTATGTAATATCAATATTATCAAACTCTGGATATCATACTTTTTTCATCGTACACTTTGATTGCATTACATTTATTGAAAGCTATATTATTATTATGTTTCAATATTAGTTAGTTAAGCATTAGTTGCATCTCTCTTATAATTTTTATGCAATTCTATCTTTCCATAAGTAAAATTTTCAAATTATTACATCGAATATTCATCAACATACGATCATCAAATACATCCATGCTTGCCTTTTAGTTTCTTTTACAATATGGATAATTAAGTCATCAAATAATGATGCGATGGTTAGACATTTCAATGGATAATCAAGAGATTTAAGGTTCGAATCTCAGCTACGGCGCATTACAGGAAATTTTCCCTTCAATGAAAAGTGAGCCTAAGAAAGATGACCATTTGGATGAGCCTCCATTAGCGCTTCCCGATTTACCCTGGTGACTGATAGGAAACTTTCGTGGGGCCGGGCCGGTCATCTGTCGGATCTGGTTAATCATTTTTTTATTTTATAATATCGATAATTACATTATTATATTCTTTAAAAACTCATGTTGTATGTTTATTATAAGATTTCAGTTATATGTATAAATAATTTTATTTAAGTTCTTTCAAAATCTATTTATTTGCTCATTTAATCCAAATTAACGAAGTACTTAGAATTTTTTACTCTCCTTTTCTTTCATCAACTTTAGCGTCTTTTAATCTTCAAATCTCTTCTTGTTTTTGTATTTTTTTTAAGAATTTTTTCAAGATACTAAATTATACAACTTTTATTATTCTTTAAACATTTAACTAAATCAATTTGTCTATATAAATATATTTTGTTATTCTTTTCTTCTAATCATAAGATCCTTATAAAAATAAAGATCTTTAGTAGTTTTGATGACTTTATCTCATGTATATATATATATATATTAATTTATTATTGATTTTATTTATCAGCATATAACATTAACATTATCAAACTCTTCATTTCATTCATACTTCTGTTTTCATCATATTTGATTGTATTATATCTTTGTTTCTAAAATTTATTTATAAAGTTTTAAAGTTTAAAATAAACCTTGGATTCTTATATTTTTTTTAAAATATATGTATTTTATTTTGCAGTATTGGTTAGTTAACTGCCTTCAAGTATAAGTTTTTCAATTATAATTATACTATAAGATAACAATAATCAAATTTTATTCCAATAGGTAGGGTTGACTATATAGATCTTTTATACCATTGAGATCTATCACATACTATATAATTATTTATATTTAAATAAATTTTATTTTATTTTATTATTGATAACTAAATTTTTTTTTTGTCTTCCTTTTCCTCGTTTGATATGAACATTTATTATAATTTTACATCACCTAATTAAAGTATTTATTAATAGCTTAAGTATATGTCTCTACCATCTTAAATGTGTCTTCCGAAATTTTTTCTTAATAGATATAATCCCGACTTTCTCTCTAATAATTTTATTTTTTATCCGATCTATCTTAATATATCCGTACATTTATTTTAATATTCTCATTGATATAATTCTCATCTTTTGTTCATTGTAATTATACTATGAATAATTTTATTTAGGTTTTCCAAGAATTCCTTTTATATTTGATCATTCAATCCTTCTTGAAGAAGCAGTATAAGCACTTGTAATTTTGTATACTCCCTTCTATTCATCAACATAATAACTACTATGTATTCTTTTAATTTCTCCACGTACTAAATTATAAAACTTGTATTACTTTATGTTTAACTCATTTTGTCAAGCATATTATATTATTCTTGTCCTCTCGTCATGTATCTATAGAAATAAAATATTAAGTGCATGGGTATTAATCTAGCCTTACTGTTGACTCTCACTCTCATGTATATGTATAATTATGTGTATGTTAATATAGGTTGATTGTTGATCTGATTTGTCATTATAGTCCATATAATATCAATATTATCAAACTCTTCATTTTTAATTCTACTTTTATTTCTTTTCTTTAATTGTATTATATTTTTGTTTATGAAATTTCTTTATCAAGTTTTTTGGATATACTTTATAGCTTTTACGCACAATAATATCTTCCCAGTAATAGAATTTATTAGTTTTTTAAACTTTAAAAGTAATTAAATTGTCATATCTTCTTAAAGTGAGTGTTAACAATCATTAAATCATAAAATATTACAAAATTCAAACTTGTTCTGCCTCTTAATTTCTTTGACTATATCATAACTATAATAATCTGCACCTTTGTATTCACTAAACAAATCTCTTTATGTCTCTTCTATTAAACCTCCTCCAACTATAAGATTACTGGACATTTGATTACAAAAAAAAAAGTTCAATGGATATTGGCAAATGAATGAAGATCAAATGATTAGATATTTGATAAAGAAGAAACAATAGATCTTGATAGATAAGAAAATCTAATAGGAGTTAATAGACAAGGAAGATCTTGGGCAAGATCTTTTGCTAAAAAAAAAAAAGGTCTCGATAGATATAGGTCTTGATAGATATATTTAACATATAAAACGTCTGGATAGATTGAAATCATTGGATATCTATGACAAATAATTTCAGAGATAAGATATGTTAACATATGAGTTATGAGAGATTATGAGCAATCTGTATTTTGAGCGTTTGGATAATTCTCTTATTTAGGTAAAAACTCCACTATGAAATAAGAGATTCAAGGTCGAAGTTGATGATTTAGTTGACTAATGGTCACGTATAGTGCCTGATATGATATGTAACCATGGGCTTAATCATATACTTGCCTAGCCTAACTCGCAAACTAGGTTGAGCCCAACACAACATGACTCATACCATTACCGGTTGTGTTGAGCACGAAATCGAGCCAAATTGGTCCATCGCAGATGACCAACCCAATTTACACCTCTAACTAATCTCATCACTTAAAGAGAAAACTATCCATTAAAGTGCATTACAAATATGCACTAACTTTTACTCTATTCTAAAAAACACCCTCCAAGAACAGAAAAATTCTACTAAACCTCCAATACCAAATTAAATTGACCCAACTTTGCTCAACCCGAGCAACACCACTTGTAAAGCCCACAAAGACCTATATTACAGTGATCATGAGCCAAATGCATCAACAGGGTCAAGGTCTCCAAAGCTAAATAAAATCAATACACATCCAACAAATTAATATGATTTTCTAGGCTTCAGCAGAGTCGATGAAGACAGATCGAGCTCTCCATTCGATACGACCATGGAGTAAGTGCAGAATTCATAACATTGGAGCAATAGGCGGATGCTGGCTGGCTGATTCAGGGGCAGTGGGTGATGGAAGTGCTCTCTGGTGACCTAACCTACTGTAGACTTGCTCAAAGATTGACCTCACATGTAACGTGATCATTGGATCAGCTGGGTTGATTACTACAGCAACATCAGTCATCCAGCCAACCTTTCTGGACGTCGCATTGCTAATATCGCATGCCAATTGCTGAAGAAGTGCTAGACGGACCACTTAACTCACGGGAAGTGGTACCGGAGAACAAATTGAACTCAAATGAACCTGCAAAATGATGCAATGCGTCAAGGAAGAATGGGATAGGGACAATTATGAAGTTGACCTGCAAAATGATGCAAATTTTATCAGAATAAAGTTGACATGGAAAATATCAATGTCAACCTAGCGGTTCATGAAAATGAGGCCAGCACCTGTGCACATAGCCAAGACACAATCAATACATCACCTCTTTGAAGTGTCATTATGAATTATTGTTCATATTTTAGCTCAGAAATCAATCTCAAGCATTCCTTTGTTGGATCCAGAGGTGCCCCAACCTGCATGACAGACAAGGAAGACTGCCATGAGCACCGTGCAGCATTACTGAATTTTACACTCGAAACGATAACCAAAAAACATTTGATAACACAGTCTACAATGCTGAAACAGTTATCTAAGCGAGGTGAATTTATGCAACCAAGAAGTTTAAGTTTTACCATCTCAGGAAGGATAGCTGTAGGACCATTAGCTTGTTGCACAACCTGAGGGTATTTCCTGCAGCCACGAGAGCCAAAAGTTTGCACTGGTCATCAAGAATTCATTGGTGAAATTTTGGGTGATAGAAGAAGCAGAGTTGATTGCTTCCTGCATATATGAATAAAAAGTAAGTTGCAAGTGAAATAATTTACTCTGCCAATGACAGATATACAAAATATAGTCAGTGCCAAGTAAAGGATACAAAGATCACAAAATATAGTCAGCAGCAACAGCAGCAAGTATGATAATTATGGTATTTACCCTCAAAGCAACTGCTAACGGTGTAATTGACAACTCAAGTTGCTGATGAGTTGCGGCAGTGTCTTCACTCATTCCTTTGATAATTTTACTTAAATACATATTTTATGCTGTCAATAAGTCAAGCTCACATAAAAGAGATGTAGGATTTAGCGAGACCAAGATATCCAAGATAGATTCACATCAAAAATTTCATTAAAATGGATCTTAGATGTATATGTTATGCACACAATAGTAGTAACAATGTTTAGTTGGATAAGAACCATCAGTCAGGCCTAAAACAGCAGGAACCCTAAATGGTCATACAAAATTCACAGTAAACATCAAGTAAATTAGTCCTATCTCTAAGACTACGTATCAGTCTCAATACTAAAACAGCAGGGATCCCAAGTCAGGTTTAACAGAATATCCATCGTTTATCAACTAATCAAACTCTACTAGTTTCAGTCTCGAGCCTAGATAAAAAAAGGGAGGATGGTTCGTGTTAGACAACTAGCATAAACCTAACTCATGAATTTGACAAAATCTACTTTCATTTTCAACTTTGATAATTTTTTTTCACCATCGTCATTACTTCTTTATTTTCATCTGTTCTTAAGTTCTAATTAGATTTTCATGCCCTCTCATCATCTTTTACATCATCATCTCATCATCTTCTACATCATCAATTATCCATATCGCTCTCGGGATTATGGTATAGCGGTTAGACCCTCCAAATAGTTAACTAGATTTAAGGTTCGAATTTCAATTGTGACAATTTTCCAACGGTGTGATGACAAATCTAAGAACGTTGACTATTTGGAATACTTCTTGATTTATTTTAGTAGTCAGTGAAAAACTTTCGTAGGACTAGACTATTCATCTTTAGGATTAATTGGTTTAAAGAGATAGATAGATTAAAAAAAAAATTATACATCATCGTTCATTGAGAAAAAGAGAGAAAAGGTAAATTTTGAGAAAAAAAGGAAAAAATTAATATAAAAATGGAGAAAAGGGAAAAAATTGAGAAAAAAGAGGAAAAAATATTGTTGGATAAAAAGGAGAGAAAATAGCATAGTAAATGTATGTTCCCGTTGCATTGCCACAAGCATTTATGGAAACAACATAAAGATCTTATCACCTCCTACTTTCAGTCGCACATTCTCTCTCCAAGGCATCATTATCCTTAGCTCATCACAATGACAACAACTATCACGCATCGATTTCCTCAATAGTAAACAACACACTAACACAATCAAGAAGTAACAAAATGTCTAAAAAGCTTTAATTGCGCTTTCACATTTTAGTTTGCAAGAAAATGATTATCTCACCTAGAGATTCAACAAAGAGTAAATTAAGTATTTTCATCCATTGGTCCAAATCCAAATTCGAGTAATTTTAACATCAACGAATTTCACATCATCTAGGTAATAAACGTAGTTCCTCTTCCCAAAATTTTAATTTTGATTATTTAGTTGGTAACTTTAAATTGCTTGCATTTAATTATTTTTTTTTCACAAATTCATGCATATATATTAACATTTTATTCATAAAAATGAAAATATCATCATTTTTTCCAATTTAGTTTAGACGTCATTAATAAAAATTATTTCCCTTTTAATTTAATCATCATCTATCAAAAAATATATATTTCTTATTTAATTTAGTCATTATCCATCATATAAAATATTTCCTATTTAGTTTAGTCATCCTCCTTTAAAAATAATATTATCATTAGTTTACTTATCATATTTGCATTTTAATAATTTATCATATTCTTCCACATCTCATTTAATTTATCATATTATTTTATTTTATAATTATAACTTGATGTGTGAAAACACCACAACTGCTACTCAATATATTTAGGATTTAGATTTTAGGAATATGCCCCATGTGAATAGTGAACTTAAGGACTCTAATAGTTATTCTTAGTGGTAAAAAGTAAAACGCTCATTCCAGCACCCTCGCCAGTTCGTCTCAGAATCAATACAGAGGAGGTAAATCACGTGGGCTAATCTAGCTAGCTCGAACAATGACCAGTATATTAGAGAGAACAGAAACCTGACTACTAGTCAAGATTTAACATTCACACTAATTTTTCTTCATGCATGACTAAATTTAGAAATGACATATATATATATATAAAAGACCACAATCACATTGTCTTACGTTTAAAGAAGAATCATAGTAATTTTATAAACCACGCATCAAGACAAATGGCCCTACTACGGACCCTAACTTATTATTTTGATTGGTTAAATGAAAATTATTTTGACCAACATAATTTTACCTCCATTGAACATGTATGATTTGCCAAATTTACATTCATTGGACATACAAAATTTTATTGGCGATGTGTGTAAAGAATTAGAGACCAAGATGGACAAGAACATGTCACATGCTGGAATGAAATGAAACAACAATTAGTGAAAAATATATCGCACCAAACAATAATAGATGATTGTCTAACAAGCAAGTAAAAATAAAAAGTCAAATTTTGAAACCATCATCTGAAGTCCTTAGTTCTCTTATAATCCATGAACTTACCACTAAAATAAAAGAAATATATTCAAATAAACCTCTTCATATCGCACCTTAGAGAAATTTTCTACGTTACCCGATCTGATTAATCATTTTTTTTAAAGAAATCTTTTAAAAATATTTTACAAGAATCTTCTAATGATATTTTGGATTTAATGATGAGATATTAAAAGAACTTTTTATTGACTTGACTTCTTTGGAGTCCAATCGACTAAATACTCATCATGACTTTAAGTCACATAATAGACTGCATTCATGTTAATCACAGAAGTCAAAAGAAACTAAACATAACAAGCATCATGATTTAGTAATGCATGATGACAATTAAATTTTTTTCAAATCACTTAATATGATTCTTTTTATATTTACTTATATTTTTTTATGCTTGTCAATCAATTGAATTAGATATCTTATTTTCTTTTGTCAACCAAACCAAGGATTCCACTTTGTATGTTATAAATATATCTGCTAAAATAGTGATGTAAATTATATTAAGTAATGATCATTATAAAAAGTTTCATGGTATGATAAATTTTCATATTAAATTTATTAATTCAAAATTTTTCATTACGTCTATATTAGATGCATTCATTATTATATTTGAGAGGTATTTTAAGACAATCGTCTTATGATTTATACTTATTTATTGGATAAATAAAATTTCACTAATTGAGTACGCATCTTTTATGTGCATGATTGAATTTTAAACTCAGTTACTAAAAGTCCACAATACAATTCATAGTATAAGAGAACTTGTGACTGGATCACAACTAGTGAGCATCTCTATATATGTAATTATGAATGTATTGAAACTATCCCTAGTCGATGAATTGATGAGGTTGGACATTGTCGGTTCTGAGAGACCAGCACGGGTTATACTCCTTGGCATGTCCAAGCAATCACTCCTCACTAGCGGGAGACATTGGGATGTTGAGAATTAAACATGAATGCTAGTTAATTGTAACTAGTTCATTGGAGTGACCTGCCATGAGACTTCATATGGTTCTCTACATATATAGATGTGTCAATAAAGATCTCATTACAGCTTAGGTACGAGTTTCCTTCGACTTGAGATATTCAAGTCATCTTGTCATGGAGACTTATACTTTGACATCTTAAGGAAGCATCTCCGAAGAGGTGTGGACCCAGGATGATTGGGTATAAGTTGAAGTGCCCGAAGGTGATTGGATAGCCAACAAAGGACTCACCACTCCTTACAAGGAGATGTATACCCTACGACTGCTTGTCAGGATTATTACTCAAAGTCTTTGGCCAAAGCATTACATGTCAAGAGTATATGACTCTTGGACACATGTCTGAATAATTTGAATCCACAGGACAGGGAAGTATAGCTTGGGCTAGATGTGACGTAGTCAGTCTAGTGAGGATTGACACATAGACCATGTCTTGAACCAAGTTGGTATAAGACAAGTGAAAGAAATGAGGCATGACTCATTGTAGCTGCTGAAAAGTTCAGAAATAGTTATGAAATCAACCTATAATTTTTTTATCAATTGGGGATCATAATGTACTACTAGGTACCACTCATAATCGTTCCATAATTAATGGTTAATTATGGACGACTAATATAACCGAGAACCTATAATAAGGTCACACACGCTATGAGTTTATCCGAAATATTTAAAACGAGTTTGAGAATTATATTCTTAGATTAAGAGAGACAAAGTTTGGTTGGACCAAATGAGCGACAAATATGAAAAGTTATTTGTCGGAATGGAAGCGCGGATGAGACACGTCTTTTGAAGATGTGATGGACACTCTTTGGTTTAATAATGAACTAAATTAGTTTAGTTTGATTATTGAACCAAGTGATTTAGTCTTAAACCAAACCAAGAGCTTAATGGGTTAAGATTTTGGTTAAGGCTTAATGGGTTGGGCTAGGAGATGACTTGTTTCCCAAGTCATAGAGAATAAATTATAAATACTCTCTTATAGGGAGAGAATTAATCTAATGAGTTTTGATTAAACCTAAGAGTTAGGTTTTCCAAAAACCCTCCTCTCTTCCCTCCCCTCTTCTCCCCTTCTCTTGCCGACATTGATTTGGCACCAATTGTTCGGCGTCGACACCGATTCATCACTGCCACCAACTGTTCGGTGTCGACACCAATTCATCGCTGCCATCGACTGTTCTGCGCCTACATCAATTCGTTGCCTCTATCGACTGTTCGGCGCCGATATCGATTTGTTGTCGCCACCTCATTTGCTGTTGCCGGGTTGCTTTGAGTTGCTAGGCACAAAGTCGAGCAATATCCCTCTCTCGGATCGTTTTGTCTCCCCACTTTGGCTAGTACCAAAGCGGAGACACGACTCAGACTTAGCGAAGTCATCTCGAATATAATCGACGTGGATACGAATAGAGGCGAGGTTCGATAACATCGCTTGGTTGATTTTGGAAGATGCTAGCCTTGCGAGGCTAGTAAACGTTATCTACAAAGTTCAAAAATAAACTCGCAGGTATAACTAGATTAAAAGGTTTAATTTAGTTTTCATAAAATTTTAATTTGCGGTTATATCCGAACGTGTTGTATCTTGCATGCGTAAATGTGTATTGTAATAAATTAGGATTTATTATGTTTATTTCCACTGTGCTTTGTTTTTGAAACATGTCAATTGCACGCATTTACGTCGGGCTCCCCAACAGTGGTATCAGAGTCTGACTGTACTTCAACATAATTGTAAAATTATTTTAAGAGTCATAGTTGGTCATAAATTAATTTCTGGAATTTTTCCTATTTTATTAAGAATTTTTATTTTTGGAAAGTTTCCTAATTTGTTAGGAAATTTTATTTTTGGAAAGTTTTTGAAATATTTTAGGAAAACTCATTTTGAAAATATTCTGTAAAATTTAGAAATTTCAATTTGGAATGATTTTGAATTTATTAAGAAATTCATTTTTGGAAAGTTTCATAATTTGTTAAAAAATTCTGATTTTGAAAAGTTTTTAAAATAATTTCAGAAATTCTAATTTTGAAAGATTATGAATTAATTAAGAAATTTTAATTATAAATTTCCTAATTAATTAGGAGATTTAAAATTAGGGAATTGTTTCTTAATTAATTAGATTTTCTTGATTGGGAATTATTTTCTAGATAAAATATATAATTAAATTTTAAAAATTTGTTTCCTAATTTAATTAAAAGAATCTTGATTTATAAAAATTAGATTCTTAATCATATTTTATTCATAAATAATATTATGACAACTATGACATCATCATGTCATATTGTATGCTATGTAGTTACATTAATTAATTATGTTATGTAGATGCATTAATTATTTTTTATAATTATGCCATGATTAGATGTAATTATGCCATGCATGCGATGTGTTATGTCATCATTTATGTCATGCGTGTGATGTCATGTAAGTAGCACATTTGCATGAGAAAGAAGATGAGACCTAAATCCCTTATGAAAAATATTAAAGCCCACACTTTTCGTTAATATGGTATGAATCACAGTTTGATTTCTTGTTTGAGTTATAGGACTAACGCCAAACTTAACATGAAATTAAATATGTTCGAACTATAGAGATATGATCTTATGATTACAAATTAGTTTTAACTTGAAGTGTTGATTTGTTGTTCGACTAACGCCAAGGTCAACGTGGATAGATGTGAAGTTGTGTGATATACATTTGATGTATACTCGTTAATGTATTAACAACCCGATGTTTATGTGATAGTTACATATACGTGATATATAATCGGCATACTTGATACCTATCACATAGCTAAGAATGACTTGTTGGTCTAACGCCAAAGTTGTTCTTATCACTAGTGGATATCAACCCACTTGGAGAAAATCTATAATCTCCCGAATTCAAAATAAGGGCTATTGAATTCGATAAGTAAGTGAGACTTCGTATTTATGTGTAAATTATTTACCTTTACAAAATAAATCATCTCTCTCATATTTGCTCATTGTTGTATTTCTTGGTTATTCGTTTGATCATGACGTCTTTGAATTTGCGTTCTATTTTGGACACGAACAAACTAACCGGGTCGAACTTCTTGGACTAGCTTAGAAACCTAAGAATTGTTCTTAAGGTGGAAAAACTTGCATATGTCCTTGATGAGCCTCTTCTCACTAATCTGGCAGATGATGCAACTTCGGACCAGATGTTGGCCCATCAGAAGCATATGACTGATTCTGAGCTTGCAAGTGGCATAATGCTAGCCTTGATGACTCCTGAGCTTCAGAAGCAACATGAGCATATGAATGCTTATACGATTATTGTTACGCTCTCGCAAGTGCAAAGTTTCTAGACAATATCGTATCCATAGGGACATTATTGTTACGCTCTCACAAGTGTCAGTAATATAAAAGATTATCGTATCCACAGGGACTGTTAATTAAACACTAGTTGAGTTCGCAAAGGAAGTTATCTAGACAATCAAAGTTTAGAAGCTTGTGAATTAGAGAGAAGGAGAGAGAGAGGGAGAGAGAGGGAGTCTTGAGGGAGGAGATGAGAGAGAAGGTTGAGAGAGTTGAGAAAGTTTGTGGGAAGATGGTTCTAGTATTTCGATTTCATTATGATGCTAGTTAATGTCCCTAATGTATATTCATCTCCTTATTTTCCATGCTTACATTCTTATAGGGATTCTAAAAGATTTTCAGAATGGAATACCGTTAGAATATCCTAGGAAGGAATAGCCTATATGTCAAGGTCTTTTGACTCTAGGAAGTGGGTAAGTATCGATATCCTTTGTCACTAAAGATATATAAGTTCGGTTGAATGAGTGTCCTCTATCACTAAAGATCCCCCGTTTATCCAGCCTAGTAGCAACCTCAACATAAAGGCAAATCCCTTACTTCTACATGCATTACTCACACACATATTTTGTCAAGCATGTAGTAGGCACAATACACATAGTGCAAGACATAAACACTTCATTAAACAAGGAAATGACATATACATAGTTTATACATTAATCACACATCATAATTACTCTCTACGTCCTAGAAATGGGAGAATCTATTCTATTGCAAGGGAATACAACCAATAGACGAAGAGAATAACAATCTACAACTCAATACATGAAAATAAAGAGAAGAGAAAGCTTATCCATGAAGTCCGACATCGTTGGAGGTGTTCCCTTGCTACAGAGGTGGACGAATCATTGAGGAGGAGGAGATGGAAGCTGTAGGGTCTCCCCCTAAGGGGAGAACTCTTCCCCAAGGTGAGGGACTGAACCCCAAACCAAAGATTCCCCAAAAGGGAGTTAAAAATCCCCTTTTATAGTGTTAGGGAATGAGCCCTGCTTTTCGCCACACGGTCGTGCCTGGAAGGCACGACCTAAGTCTGGGGATTAGACACGACCATGCTTGGGAGGCAGGACCCGTGTGAAGGTGAGGCACTATGAGGATCTTGAGCACAAAACACAATACATGCGCAGCGGAATAAAAATCAAGATCCTTCAGAAGATCCATGCGAAGGAAACCGTATACTAAGGGATTATTAGAGTTATACCTTTGTTGCGTGAGCTACGTTCTCCCGGCAGCAACTTTGGTACTTGTTGGATCTCAGCACAATCAAGTGTTCGCGCCTCTTTCGGTATCCACACGAACACGTTCCGTCCGTCTCACGAACTCACAAACTTGGAGAAGA
>JBBUKS010000008.1:4335444-4349156 GCA_038050645.1 Hedychium gardnerianum | reverse complement strand
ATAGGACCTTATTTTGTAGATTTAACTTGTATGAATTTTTCGCATGGATCACGGAAGGGATCCTATTTTTTTGCTGCAATTTGATTTTGTCGCATAGGATTCCCAACACTAATTTTGTAGTATTGGAGATGGATGAGGATCCTAAGATCCCCATAATTTTAGGAAGACCTTTCTTGGCGACAACTGGAGCTATTATCGTTGTCAAAAACCACAGACTCTCTTTAACGATTGGAGAAGAAAAAAATGATTTTGATCTATCAAAAACTATTAAGCAACCAACTGATAGCGACATTTATTATAGGATAGATCTCTTACAACAAGTGGTGGAGGAAGAAGAACCTCGACGAACATTAGATGATCCCATGGAAGCATGACTAACTGGTGGAGAATCAGAAACTCAAGATGATGAAGTCGAGGAGTACATATGTATCATAGACGAAGTCCCTTGCGTGTCTCCAGAACAAGAAAAGTTTGAAAGTCTTGCACAAGACCAGCATATGGATGAAGGAGAGCCCCCTCAGGTAAAACTCAAACCTCTTCCCTCTAACCTCAAGTATGAATTTCTTAGACCAAATTCTACATATCCTGTGATTGTCAATGCATGTTTGAATGATTTTAAAACTAAGAAGTTGCTTAGAGAGCTTAGAATCCATAGAAAAGTCATAGGATATACTGTCAATGACATTAAAAGTATTAAGCCCTTCCCTATGCATGCATAGTATTTTACTTGAAACAATCACAAAACCTTGGTCGAGCATCAAAGGAGGCTCAATTCCAACATGAAAGAGGTAGTTAGAAAAGAAGTGTTCAAATTATTGGACACAGGGGTGATATTTCCAATTTCTGATAGTGAATGGGTAAATCCGATACATGTGGTTCCAAAGAAAGGAGGAATGATAGTTGTTAAAAATAAAAATAATGAATTGATTCCTACTATAACCGTTATAGGTTGGCGCATGTATATTGCCTATAGGAAGCTGAACAAAGAAACTAAAAATAATCAATTTTTTCTTCCCTTTATTGATCAAATGCTTGAAAGGTTAGCTAAACATTCATACTTTTGCTATCTAGATGGGTATTCAGGATTTTATTATATTCCTATATACCCTAATGATCAAGAAAAGACCACCTTTACATGCCCATATGGTACCTTTGCTTATAGGAGAATGTCCTTTGGTCTCTGTAATGCCCCCGCTACTTTCAGCATTGTATGTTGGCTATTTTTTTGAATTTGATTGAGAATATAATGAAAGTTTTTATGGATGATTTTTCTATGCATGAAACTGATTTTAGCTTGGCTAACCTTTTTAGAGTTTTGTAGAGATGTGAAGAAGTAAATTTGATCTTAAATTGGGGGAAATATAATTTCATGGTAAGAGAAGGAATTGTCTTGGGTCACATGATTTCTAAACGGAGAATTGAGGTCAACAAGGCTAAGGTAGAGGTGGTTGAGAAACTACCCCCGCCGATAAATATGAAAGGAGTAAGGAGTTTTTTTAAGGCATGCACAATTTTACCAATGTTTTATAAAAGACTTCTCTAAAATTACCAAACCTTTGACAAACCTATTGATAAAGGATGTTGAATTTGATTTTAGCCAGAACTATTTAGATGCCTTTTACATGATAAAGAAAGTTTTGGTGACCTCCCCAATATGCAAGCGCCGAATTGGAATCTTCCTTTTGAGATCATGTGTGATGCAAGTAATTATGTTGTTGGAGCCGTATTGGGACAAAGGAAAGACAAAAAGGTGCATATCATTCATTATGCTAGCAAAACCTTGGATGATGCTCAGATCAACTATGACACTACTGAAAAAGAATTACTAGCGGTGGTATTTGCATTTAATAAATTCATATCATACTTAGTTGGATCAAAGGTGATCATGTATACAGATTATGCGGCTATCCGGTATCTACTGAGCAAGAAAGAAGCTAAACCACAACTCATCCAATGGATTCTATTGCCTCAAGAATTCGACTTGAAAGTCAAAGATAAGAAAGGGTTAGAGAATGTTGTTGCGAATTATTTATCAAGAATGTACCAAGTTGTGCAAGGAGATAAAGACGACAAATTGCCCATTGATGACTCTTTTCCAAATGAACACCTTCTAGCCATTGATAGTTTGGATGTTCCTTGGTATGCAGACTTCGTAAATTATTTAGCCTGTGGATTTTTGCCACCAAATCTCACCTATCATTAGAAAAATAAGTTCTTCGCAGATATCAAATATTATATGTAGGATGAACCTTTACTCTACAGGAAAGGTGTTAATGCAATTTATCGAAGATGTGTACTTGAAGACCAGACTAAGAATATATTACACCACTTCCATTCTTTCACTTATGGAGGTCATTTGGGAGCTACAAAGACCACAACTAAGATTTAGCAAGCTAAATATTATTAGCCACACTTGTTCAAAGATGCTTGAGACTATGTGCTATCTTGCGATCATTGTTAGAAGATGAAGAACATATCTAGAAGACATGAGATGCCTCTGAATAGCATCCTTGAGGTTGAGTTTTTTGACGTATGGGAATTGATTTTATGGGACCATTTCCTTCGTCCGGAAATAATAGTTATATCCTCGTGGCAGTGGATTATGTCTCCAAGTGGGTAGAAGTTTTAGCTTCTTCGACTTGTGACGCCAAGAAGGTTATCAAGATGTTCAAAAAGATAATCTTCCCTAGATTTGGAGTCTGCAGAATAGTCATCTGCGATGGAGGATCTCACTTCATTGAGAGGCAATTCGAGAATCTATTCAAGAAATATGGAGTGAACCACAAGATTGCAACGCCATATCACCCTCAAACTAGTGGAAATGTAGAGGTATCAAATAGAGAAATCAAGAGCAACCTGGAAAAAACTATGTCTATATCCAGAAAAGATTGGTTTTTAAAATTGGATGGCGTCCTATGGGCATACAAGACGCTTATAAAACTCCCATTGGTATGACACTGTTTCGTTTAGTTTATGGAAAACCTTGTCATCTTCTAGTAGAGTTGGAGCATAAGGCTTATTGGGCAATCCAACGACTAAACTTTGACTTAAAGACGACCAGAGAAAAGAGAAAACTTCAACTGAATGAACTAGACAAATTAAGGATGGATGCTTATGGGCATGCAAAGTCATACAAGGAGAGAACCAAATGGTGGCATGACAAACACATTGTGCGAAGGGAGTTTAATGAAGGAGATCTTTTTCTTCTCTTCAATTCAAGGCTAAGGCTTTTTCCAAACTAAACTGAAATCATGGTGGTCGGGACCTTACAGAATATGAAAGGTATATCCATATGAAGTAGTGGACATTTGGAGCAAGGAATCAAGATCTTTCAAGATAAATGGGCAAAGATTAAAGAGATATTTATTTGGCATGCCCATTGAGATAGAAGAGGAGCAAGACTTCCTCGAGTCGAGCACTCCGGATTAGGTAATCTCCCTCAGTTAACTCATTGTCATCCTCCTCCTTATTAGTATTTTTTGATTTTATTGGGACAATGAAAAATTTTAGTCTGGGGAGATGTATATATGTTTGTTTGTTAGTTTTTGTTAGTTTTGTTAGTGTTTAGCTTAGTTTTGCTATGTCTCTTTTTGCATAATAAAATTTTCTTTTGCTGCATCATATCATGTTCCATCTCATCATGTATTGTGTATTTGTTTCTTATAACACGACATTAGCATGATAGACTTTTATGTCATTATGATAGTATGCTAGTATGCTTGGCAATATATTTTCTTCTATCAATAATAGCATGACTTGAGGAGTGTTTTTTTCATATGTGTTTTGGTGTTGACCTAGTTATTTAAGATATCTTTACACTTATCCTTGATTTTGATAATGATATATCTAAAAATAATTATGATTCATAGAATTGACTAGTGCTCTTGTCTCCTAGGTGACCCCTCAACTGTATTTTGGTTATTGGATAAACTTGAATCATGTTACTCATTGAAAACAAAAATCAAAATCCCAGAAAAAATTTGAGAGAAAAAGATCGAGTTGAAAAAGAAAAGTTTGTTCAAGTATTGCACTTTGTGGAGAAAAATATAGGATATAAAAATAGTTATCGTGAGTGAAAGCTGATAAGGTACTATTTTGAGATCGAATCAAGTTACTGGAAAAATATCTATCATGTTTTCCTTGATATCGAGTATTCCTTTGAGACCTTGTGTAAATGGTGCATAACACTTTTAGGGGATGAATCTAACATGTGGCAGGTAAGTTCCCATCTCTAGAGGCTTTAGGAACATAATTAGATAACGACTTGACTAGGATTGGAAATTGAAACTAGAAAAAGTTGAGTCACTCTTTGCACCATGCATAGAGAACTTTCAGTTATGCCACACTAGGACAATTTGGTTTTATTTTCTCATTAGTGAAACTACATGATAGGACTAGACTGATTCGCTAGGGATTATGATGCATTATTCACGGTGACAAAAGGCGAAGTGCTAGCCCCCAGCGCCCCCACCAACCCATCCTAGGACCAACATGGAGGAGGTAAATTATGAGTGACTACTAGCCCGGACAGTGACCAGTGCTTGGGGGAAAGTAGGAATCTGACTACTAGTCAGGAATTGACCCCCAGACCTCATGGTGACAACGCCCCCATGCACTAGCCAACTATCCGTCCCGAGGGGACTATGATGCATTATTCATACACACAAATCTAGATTCTAGATTTTGCTTAAAGACAAGCAAAAGTTCAAGTTTAGGAAAATTGATGTGTATGTTTCTTACATGATTTTTAGTATTGTTTAGCATATATTCTATGTCATTTCATGAGCATATTTTGCATGTTTAGATCTTGTTTTCATTGCTTTTTCTCTTTTCGTTTGGAGATCTGCTCTTTACATTTTTTTTATGATAGGACATGAAAATGGAGCTAAAATGGAGTTTAAAAGCCTTGGAACGAAGATTTGATGCAAGGAATATGCTCTGGCCATGTACCAAGACACGGGCGTGTTCCTCAAGGCGAAGTAGACAAAGAATGGAGCGAAAACGGTGCTTCCAACACCAAACACGGCCCGGTCGTGCCCCCCCCCCAAAGACGGGTCGACCGTGCCTCCCAAGCACGACCATGCTTCATCCCAGCTGTTTCCAGATGCAACACAGCCCAACCGCCCTAGCAAGGTTGTGCTTTTCTCCGGATCTTAACATGGCGAGGTCATGCCCCCAGGCACGACCGTGCTTCATCAAGGCAACTCCAGATTCGAACATGACCCGACCGTGCCCCTAGGCATGACTGTGCCTCGATGCGCCAACTCCCGAACTGAACACGACCTAATCATGCCTCCCAAGCACAACAGTGCCTCCCAAGCACGACAGTGCCTCGTGTCAACTTTTTCAACACGGCCTAGTCGTGCCTCCCTGACACGATTTGGTCATGCCTTCCTGGCACAACCATGCTTCTCCACCATAGTCGGACATGACCACATTGTGCCTTGTGGCACGGTCGTGTCCTTCCCCGACCCAACCGCCGAGAGCAGCACGACCATGGCGCGATGTGTGTGCCTTAATGGTTAGGTTGTTTTCAACCATTTTTCGATAGTTGGAAGGGCTATAAAAGCCCAAAAAGTCATCAGATCTAGAGGAGGAGAGTTTTCCTTGTTCTAGGGAACCCTATAGCCGTCATTCCAAGGAGTCATCACGATGATCAGTCCACCTTTGGAGCTTGAAAATCATCCGACGACACCGGCAACACATCCAACTAAGCTTTCCCTCCTTTTTTACTTTTAGTTTTGAGTTGTAGATCCTTTCATTGATGTCTCTCGGTTGTAACTCCATCTCCATTGAGTAATTCTCTTGATTCTAGGACTAAGGAGTAGCCCGATGTAATTTTTGGCATTCGAATTAAATAATTATTTATCTTTCTCTATTGCATGACATGTTTATTCCATGGTTCGACTTTATTGTGCATACATGATTGTGACACTAACCTCCACCTTCGTATCTCACGGAATGCGGGGAAGGACTGAAAGGTAAATCCAAATCTCTGACCCATAAATGTCTGAGGCGTCGAGAGTCGGTCACGAAAGTAGGCCGGTATGCCACAAGGGGTATTGAATGTCTTCCCCAATAGGAGATCCATCGGCTATCACAGAGCGTAATGGATTTATCCTAATTCGACGTTACTAAGTAAAGGAGGGAAACTAGGGGACCATGGGGCTCTCGTGATAGGGCCTCCTTGAGAAAGGAGTCATACTAGCAATGTCGCCTTTAAAGTGTCATGTTTGGGTAGGCACGCCTGTATAATTCTAAAAGTCTATATTGGTATGTTGGGATAGACCACCTACATGAGAACAAATATAGAGATAGGAAAGTAAGCAATACTTAGGATGTCAACAATCATCGTGGCGAAATTGATATCCTAAGATCGTTCCCCCAATTTTGGATTTCACCCTCGACTTTCGACGATTTGAGCTCTAGACTCTCTCTCTCTCTCTCAATTCACACAATCTACTATTCTCTAGATAATTTGTTTCACTAACTCGACCAGTACTCGATTTTCCAGTCCTTGTGGATTTGATATCTTTTATTACTTGACGACAATCGTACACTTGCAGTTTGCACATATTACATTTTATTATCCTACTTCTCATTTAGTTTTAAGAAATTTTTGTAGTGTAGTATTAGTTTTAAATGAACATAGTACCGGTGAATTTTTATCTTCTTGTGTATTAGAAATGAAAACAAATGGGAATTTTTTTTTTACAATTCTAAAATTTATTTAGTTGCATTTTCTTTAAATCCTAGATATAAATTAAAAGTTTTACAAGAAATGTTAACTTTGTATTACGATGCTTTAATTCCATGTAAATATTCTTCTTCTCTCGATCCTAATAATATTATAAATAATTTATAAAGAATATAGTATAAAATATGGAATATAAACTAATATTTTTGAAATACAAAATATTAGTAATAGTAATTTAAAACTTACAAAAGCACAAATTTTATTAAAAGAACAGACGAAATGTCTATGAGGATCCTCAAGTTTCATACAGAAACTTAAGAATTATTTTATGAATTCTTTTGATTTTAATAAAGCAGATAGTGAAGTAGATTTTGATATCCTAAAGTGGTAGTCATATAAGGCTCAAAACTTTTCTGTCCTCTCCATTATTGTCACAGAAACTTTAGTTTGTCTAGTATCAATAGTTGTTGTGAAACAGACGTTCAGTATTGACAGTAACATATTGGATGAACGACGATTGATTTTGTCTCCCAACTCGTTGGAAGCCCAAGCAATACTCGACGATTATAGTAGAGCCAAATAAAAAATTCAAGGAATACAACTTTCAGATGACGAAGTGGAATAATTTGATACCGAAGGAACGAATACTACGAGAACAAGAAACATTAGTGAGTATTAATACCACTATACCACTTCTTAATGTAAAATAATAAAAAGGTAAGAGAACTACGTGAGTTTTGATTCCCCTATACCCTAAGGGAATACGTAAACAACTTAAATAAGTACAAGCCATTTTTTTATATAAATTTACAATTTTAATTTTTTAATATAATAATCTTGAACTCTGGCGAACCCTGAATCAAATTGTGAACCGTCGTTCCAAATCATGAACCATAACCGTCTTGGACGGTTAAGATTAAGGGTTGACTTGCTAGGAACCAGTAGTTCCGCACCATCAAACTGTCGATTCAGCATTATCGAACGGTCAATTTCGAATCATGATCGAGTCTAGCCTGAGGGCACCTTAATTTCGAATCCTTGCATAATATAGAAGTTGAATACAAATGCTTAAATCATAAATATGGATGAATAGATAGTGCTTCCTATTAATCTCCAAATACTAGTCGTCCAATCAATATAGAAGTCAAATACAAATGCTTAAATCATGTGTGCATTGAGTTTTTCAGCCACCTATCAAGTAGTCCTAAAATACTAATCAATCGATCCATATAGAAGTCAAATACAAATGCTTAAATCATGAGGGTACGTTGAGCTTCTTAGCCACTAGTCAACTAGTCCCCAAATATTAGTTGACTGATCAAATCATAAACTCTGAACACTTAGGGTATCGAATTTCTTGGCAACCAATCAACTAGTCAAAACAAAAAAAATTCAAAATACTTAAGGATGTAATTTTCTCCTTCACCAGTGAACTGGATCTCAAACATCAATCAGTTAGCACCTCTGACAATGACCACATCTATGATCTAATCCGTCTAAATTATCATCTACTCATATCTCTTATATGCAAGTCACTTTACTTAACATCTTTCATGGAGTCTTTCCAAGTCATGAGGTCTTCTTCTGTTAAATTACTCTTCACTTATATTAATAAATTACTCTTTCTAAGTTCACCTCCTCAACTTTATTATATTTCGATGTTTCTCGTCTTGTAATCCCTTGAATGTCAGTACTATCCTTCTCTAATCTCTATGAACCTCATTCCATAGTCCCTCAAATGCATGTATCATCTTCTTCGCATATCTCAAGCCATCGAATCATCAATCATATTGGTCCCACCAAATCAACCTTACTTGGTAGATCCTACATAACTAAACACGCATATCAAATATAATAACAAACTTAATTTAAATCCTTTGTCCATCTCATGAAAATGCTTACTTGCATAATTGCAAAAGGGGATAAAAATTCCAACACGTATAACTTAAGGCGTATTGTTAAATTGTAAAATATCATGATTAAGCCCAATCATGAGAGAGAAAACATTGTTGTCCCAACAATCTCAACCCTTTTAATATTTTCAATCTAGCTAGGTTAGGGACAATAATAATGACAACCTAAAGATATATGCACAAAGAAATTGGAAACACAAAGCTCTCTCTCATCCTTAGCTCCCTCTTGATCGAGGCATCCCATTGAACTTTGCACCCTCCAATTAAGCTACATTTGATATGACAATTTTGTTTTTCAATTGGAGAAGATTTACTAACTTAAACCATAACATTTTCTCCATTTTATATGTATCAAAACATACTAAACATATATAAATATCAAAATAAGTATAGTGATCAAACAAGTAAGCAATAGGCATTTCATTTTTGGTAGATAAGTAAAACTTACTATCAAAATCATGAGTATAAGAAATTAAACAAGGTGATCTCCAAAACTCATGTACTTTCCCCCATAAATCAAAAATATTCATCATCGTCCATTAGTTCCATAAGTGGACATTTCTAAAGATTCCATCTTAAGGTGTTGCCGGAAAGAACTATATCAATGACTTACATATTGTGCATGTCAATAGTATAGTTGGGTGCTAACTTACTATTTTTTATCTGACATTGTACATTTAATTCTTACAAATATAGTGAGAATATGACAGTAGACATAAAAAATTTGATTGACATAATCAATAATCTTTTGTACATGAGAATACCGAAGTTAATCTCAAGTTGTGAATAAATGTATGTAAGAGGAAGAGATTAAATGTACTAATGTCATATTCCTAGATGAGACTCAAAGCATATATTAAATGCAAAGTGAGTATGTAAGAGCATGTTCAAGTTTTTAGAGGATGATAATTATAAGGAATTTTTAGAATTCTAAAAATAAGATAATAATTATAAAAATATATTAAAATAGGATTTTTTTTAATTTAAGGAAATCTCTATAGGTAATAAATATAGGGAAATGTTAAAGAAATTAAAATGTTTTAGGTCAATTTGATAATTTTATATTAAAGTTGATCGAAATACTTCAAACTATTTTTAAAATCTAGGGGCATTTAAATTTCTTTTTTCTTCAGATTTTTACTATGGAAAATACCTCCTTAATCAATGTGGGCTTATCCAACATTTGAGTTGAGCCCTTGCTGCCTAGCCTAACCTATTGTCTAAGCCCGACCAAATCATGGACCATACATGGCCTCGATTTTGACATGTTAGGTCAAGCTAGGCCACAAGTAGATGATAGAAACTCACTTGTTTTTTTTCTTTCCTATAAAATGTTCCTTAACTCCATCTTCACTTCTAAATATGTTCTTTCTCTTAGTTGTACTCATTTGTCAGTTTTTCTTCATCGTTCTTTTTAACCATGTGTGTCTTTTCACTAGATTAATTAGTCACTAAGGTAGAGTAGTTATACAATTTGAAACTTTCTCCTAAACTAGTTAAGGTACTTTTTTCTTTGGTGTTTTAACCTTTTCTTGCTTAGCTACAAGTGCACTTCTTTTCTTGGTCTCTTTTATTAGGGTTAGAACATATCTTTTAAATTAGTAAATGTCAAATCAATAATATAAAAAAAATTAATCAGGTCAAATAACATAGAAATAGACATTTGTTATAGAAGTCCATTGAATTATTTGAGTAGATCTTTAAAATCCATTTAAAGCATCTATGACTTGATCTCTTTGTAGCATCTTTGTATCTGTGCAATTGTTTCACGGCAGTTATTTGAGTCATAGTCACTTCAAAGGGGCACAAACCTAGTATGCTTGATTAGTGACGTCGAGCAGGTTAATAATTATTTTATGGACTGACGAGAGAGAATTTGAGAAAAAGACAAAAAGAGAAATAAAGAAAAACAAAGAGAATATCACTATGCTCAAGAGTTTTTTTTAAAAAGAATATTATTCAATAATAGAAGATAACCCATCAAACAACTAACATGGCGCTTATATAGACAAACTCTAATTCATAAATACCAAACATACCAAAAATATTCTAAATATCATAAAAATAAAAATTACTAAAAATAATAAGAATTTGTTCAAAGCCTCCTAAACGAGTCTAAATGGTGCATTTTGGGTCCGAAACTTGACAGTTATAGGTTCCTCGGTAACAAATATAGATCTTGAAAAGAGCTTGCATGGCCGCTGACAAAATCTTTATCCGATATCCGAATCAAAAATTATGATCCATTAAAAATTAAGAGGTCTTTAAAAATCGATTCTACATCAATTAGATAGAGGCTATTTGTTAAATACAGCAAATTAAAAATAGTAAAAATAAAATATATGTTAACTGAGAATTAAGTTTATAGGAATTTTTGAGAAATTTTAGAAATTTTTCTAGAATTAAACAAAGCCAAAATGATAAATTCACGGGAATATAAATAATAGACTTTTATAAGGCCTATTTGATATAACAATTAAGTTAGAAGTTGATTGGGTCAATTAACCTAAGGTTGGATTTAATTAACCTAAAGTTTAAAATCTAAACCTAAGTTAAAAACCTATCTTCTAATTTATTTTCCCCGATCTCATCTTTCGGCCACATCTCTTCTTCTTCCTCCCCTCGAACTCGATCCCCCGAACCATCGAGTCGCCACTGCCATTCACACCGCTGACCGTCGACCGCCGAACTTGTTGTTGCCGGCAACAGCCACAGTCCAGTGCCAGGCTCGACCGGAGAGAAGAAGTCTGCTTCTTTTCCCTTCTCTTCCCGAATCTCGGCTGAGGACTCGAGTTGTTGTTGATTGTCGACACCACCATCCAGCTCCGTCTCCCCACTCCAGCATTGATTTGATCTAGATCCGGCCATTGCCAACCTTACCTCGCTTCAAATTGGGCCTCACAACCGCCCCTCAATCAGATACAGTTAGACCTAGATCTGGCCATCCCGATCCACGCCAATGTCGCTGGTAGGAGCTAGGTCAGGTTTCCTCTTTTCCTTCTCTTGATTTGGTGTACTCTACTTTAGTTCTGGTCAATTGAGTTTTCCTTGCTCCGACCAACCTCTGCCACAGGTACCTCCGGCCACTCTGATCTGACTTGATCTCGGAGATGAACAAGGGGAATTCTGTTTCCGACCATCTTAGCTACTGTTCCGGCAGTGGTCACTGAACGCCGTCGTGGTTTTGCTCTCCCTATTTTGGCTGGAAACTTGGTTCTGTTCCGGACAGCTATTGCTACTGTGAAGCTGGCCAAATTCCTCTACCACAGAACTCAGCAGCTCTTAGAAGAGGTAAAAACTTTATTAGGGTTCGGAATTTTTGTGTGTTGATCATGAATTGGTGAAGCTAGCTTAGGGTTGTTTTAATTCCAAGTAATATTAGGAAGAAGGGGATTCTGTCCGGCTAGAGTTCAGTCCACCTCGGTGCTATGGAGGATCTGATCTGGCAGCCACCAACAGAGGTATGTCATGATGAAAATTCAGCTTTAGGATTATGTGGATTCTTGGAATTTTGTTGTGGTAGTAATTGGTGTATGGATGAGTTTGTTTTGAGTAGTTAGTTTATAATTAAATTGTGTAGTGAACTCAAATGGTAGTATTAGTTGTTCGTGTATATATTTAGATATACCTACATCTATAATTAAGGGATGTTAGGTTAGAAGATGGGATTGAATCTAATACTAATTGGATTAGTAATGTATTTGGATATTATGTTGTTTGGGTTAATCTTGCTACCTAAGTGTTTTTAGTAGCATGAATTCTTTGAAAAGTTGAATATGGTAGTTGACTAAGGTGGATTAAATCTATGGTTGATGGTGTAGAGGAGTTTTTACTTGTGATAGAGGATTATGTGTTGGCATTGGAGAATTAATATCTAAATGAAGTTGTTATGTATGGACCTAACTTCTAGGGTTTCATGTAGTTAATTTGTTCTTGTTTAGTTGCATCTTGAAGTTTTGGTTTGAACTATGGGATTGATTGAAGTGGTGGTGGATTCGGATTGAAGAAGATGTGTGGTTCTTAGATAATTTTATCTTTGAATTATTAATCATGCCAATGTGAAGGGTTAGTGATGGAATTGTTTTACCTTATGTGAAGTTTGAAGTTATGTGATATGATTAGGGTTTCTTATTTGGATTATGAATTCAAGATGATTATAGTTATGTTATGTTGCTTAGTTTCATCTTCTTGGATTGGACTTAAGAGGATTGATGTGGGGATTATGATGATCCAATTAGCTAGGATTTTTCCCTAGACGGTTTAGGTTTTGGTTTACTCCTTGGATTCGTAGTAGAACTCGATTTTAATTGGTGTTCCTTGATGCGGGACGTGGATTCAGGACAAGTACTTGGACTTGAGGACTCTTCGACACAATCCATGATTTAGAGGTGGGTACTTCTAACCTTGTCTTTGATAGCTTATTTATCTTGGTGCATGATTTATTACTTTGAATAGGAATTGTAATTACCTTGATTCTATTTACATGTTTCTTGAGTTTGATACATGTTGCTTATACCTGGAGTTTATCTGTTTATATTCATGTAGTCTCATTTTTTTTTCTATTATGTAATGTGTACACGTGTATGGTGTGCACAATAGGAACATGTGTATGATTGGGTTTTCATGTAGTTATTTGACATGCATGTGACATGTGTTTATGTTCACATGATAGATTCAGTTATTCAGGCCATGTGATTGTATACATGTATGTGATGTGTACCTTAGAATCATGTTATGATCATGTAGTGATAGACACGCGTGCGGCATGCATTTATACATACGTGATAGCTTATGTTTTATTTATATCATGTAGTTATTGATGTGGACACGTGTATGACGTGTACGACGTGTACCAAGGTTGATATTGCATATAGAGATTATCATATCTGATTTGTAGTTACATACACACGTGTGACATGTAGTATGATTAGTATGTCTTTATGGATGTAGCTGAGTACATTTGTGTAGTTAGACATATGTGAGGGTAGATTTACTTGTCAACCTACCACCACGGTGTTGCATGTATGCTATCGGCTATGTCTCTCATTAGGTTGGTTGAGTGAGTCTTAGCATTGATGATGCATGTATGCTAACGATCAGAG
>JBBUKS010000008.1:4296312-4311327 GCA_038050645.1 Hedychium gardnerianum | reverse complement strand
ATCTCGGCGCCTGCAAATCCAATCGCGGCCTGTAAAGCAAGCCCGACCCAAAAGGGTAGGCCGAGGAGGCGCTGTTTCCGTTGGAATCCTTTGCGAAAGAAGAGACGGAAGGCGGCCACAGACGCCATGAAGATTGGTGACGGAGTTGCTGGTCCGTCTGGCAAGAACCAGCGACGGCTCCGTACAGCCAGCTGACCAAAGGTTGTACATTATCAGAGTCAATAATGGAGCATGGAGGACCCGATTTCCTGGCGCATCCTTTGTGCGTGTCGGCCGAACTGTACGTGGCTGAGTCAGCCATGCGGCCTTTTCTTTTAGTCGTGTCGAATAGTATATCACGTTGTTCAACAGGGGTCCGCTTGGATTCCTGGTTTTGTAAAACCAAGGGCGCTCACGGTTTTGTGCCCACGGATTTGTAAAAATGGTGTTGTCCCGCCATTTGTCGAGACTGATTAGAGAGAAAGAGCATCTCTGCATGCGTCGATGGAGCCCAATGAGCACCTGACATGTTATGATGTCCCCTTATCCTCTCTATTTAAGTCTACTTGTAATGGGTTGCAAGGAAGACGAGCGTTACTCGTGCCTTACTTCCTCTTGTGAATTTAAGAGATTGTTTTCGTTGTTCCTTCCACTTGCGCATCTCAATTGCCTCTTAGCCCTAGGTACCGGCTCCATCCTGAGCTAAGAACGAATTGAGCGATCCTCTTTTGGTATCAGAGCTTGAAAGGAGTCTTGAGAAGGTTCTAGCTATGCAAGGTGCTGTGTGAGCTGCACATTGCCGATGAAGGAGATGTCAGTGCGCGAAGTCTACTGACCGCCGAACTCGCCGAACTCGCCGAACTCGCCGAAGGACATCGGGAGACAAAAGACATAACCGCCGTAAGACGCAAGAGGCGCAATAGGGAGAAGTTGAGTCCCTGAGGTGAAGGCTATGAGCGTAGGCCTCGCTGTGTCAGGAAGTAGCCACCGCCTTTAACGTCGGTCTACACATCAAGCACAACCACGTTCTGCTAACCCTTTGTTTGAGATTATCAATTAGGCATGGAAGGATCCTACTACTACTACTCGGATGGTGAGGAACAACCTAAAGATTTTATGTATGCAACAAGTGGTTACAACGATCAAGCGTCCATCGAGGTCTGTAGCGACCCAGACTACGATGAGGGAGGTAACATCTGCTCATCTCCGCAACAACCGGTCTGGGGTTATTATGCATCTGAAGCGTCCTCAGACTCATCTGAAGACGAACAGCCGCATCCCGACTGTTCATGTCAAGACGCTTCCTCATCTAGATCAGACGATGCCTCCCCGCATTCTACATCCACTGAGTCCGAATGGGAAACGGACTCCGGTACCAGCTCAGTGGCCAGTGGAGTGACAGGTAAATCTCGCACTGGTTCCACTGATTGCACTGACTCATGCAGGAACTCCGAAGCTTCAGCGTCATAATGGGAGACTGCATCAACTGAAGAGTCTGCCTCTTCATGGGTGACAGCCACGACCTGCTCCTATGAAGCAGCCGAAACGTCTGCGGCATGCCAAAGTTGCCGACCAGCTGAACTTCCACGATGGGACCAAGAGCCATCCGACGATTCCGACTGCTTCCCGGCGGTTGAATGGATGTCCCATCCATTTTCGAAAGGTGGTGGGGGAAGTGGTAGCCGAGTACCACTGCTACCTTCTGCGCATCTTCGAGCGCCACCACAGCGGCGGCTGAGTCCGTACTACAGGCGCGAGTAGAAGATGAACAACTCCGGCGTAGGGCGATGCCAGGAGAAAGGAAAGGTGTCCGAGCAGAAACAGGCCCGTGGGCCTTGTACTGTTCCAAAAGCCATCTCGGCGCCTGCAAATCCAATCGCGGCCCGTAAAGCAAGCCCGACCCAAAAGGGTAGGCCGAGGAGGCGCTGTTTTTGTTGGAATCCTTTGCGAAAGAAGAGACGGAAGGCGGCCACAGACGCCGTGAAGATTGGTGACGGAGTTGCTGGTCCGTCAGGCAAGAACCAGCGACGGCTCCGTACAGTCAGCTGACCAAAGGCTGTACATTATCAGAGTCAATAATGGAGCGTGGAGGACCCGGTTTCCTAGCGCATCCTTTGTCCGTGTCGGTCGAACTATACGTGGCTGAGTCAGCCACGCGACCTTTTCTTTTAGTCGTGTCGAACAGTATATCACGCTGTTCAACAGGGGTCCGCTTGGATTCTTAGTTTTGTAAAACCAAGGGTGCTCACGGTTTTGTGCCCACGGTTTTGTAAAAGTGGAGCTATCCCGCCACTTGTCGAGACTGATTAGAGAGAAAGAGCATCTCTACATGCGTCGATGGGGCCCAATGAGCACCCGGCATGTTATGATGTCCCCTTATCCTCTCTATTTAAGTCTGCCTGTAATGGGTTGCAAGGCAAACGAGCGTTACTCGTGCCTTGCTTCCCTCTTGTGAATTTAAGAGATTGTTTTCGTTGTTCCTTCCACTTGTGCATCTCAATTGCCTCTTAGCCCTAGGTATCGGCTCCATCCTGAGCTAAGAAAGATTGAGCGATCCTTAACTCTTGGTATCACCCTATAGGGGGGTTGCTTGGATTTTTTCTTAATTATTGAACTTTATGCAAGTTGTTATTTATCCTTATGTAGATTTGCTATTCAATATTCTATTTGCAGATATTCTAGCACTATGCACCAGACTGAGACCGGCTGTGTTGGTGGACTATGGTGGAATTATGCCTAAGCTTCAAGAGAATTTATCCTCACTCTTACTCCTTGCCAAGAAGGTAGCTTCATGTGCTTATATGAGCAATAATGCATTACTTTTGTATTCTAAGATATGATTTGTAGGTCAGGCAATGACAATTACCTTACTCTATGTATTGAGTTGGTTGGCAATTTATTTGAATTTACAAATGTCTCTTTAAATAATTTAGTCTGACAATTCATTGTTTGATTTTCCCAATTAATTATAATGCAGGAATCAAGCACATTACATCATTTGAGGGTAATGATCTTAGACGACATGGTTTACATTGTTAATGTTGAAGAACTTGCTGAGTATGTATTTTTAAGTCTCAGTTCAGGACAGAAGCTAATTCTTCTAGATCTAGAGCAATGTCCTCTGAAGGTGTTATTTGTTCTCTCTCTTCTTTTTTAATTATTTCTTTTACTTTTGTCACTTTCCTATAATTGCCATTTTTTGTCTGCTTCAGATTCTGTCACCTACAGAAGAAAATGATATTGCATCAGAGCTCTTCTCTATTCAGAAGCTATTTTCAACAGTCTTTCCTGTCGGAGTCGACAAAGAATCATGTATCGAGGAGAAGCATTCTGCTATACAAATTGCTGATCCTATTGATCTTAGCAGCTTTTTACATGATGCAAGAATCACTCTACCCTCTCTAAATGGGTTAGATATATTGTAGCTAATCATGTAATTTATTTTGGAAATCATTCTCTTTATCAGCACTTGTTTTCTGTAGCATCATTGCCCACAAATAAATTATTTATGCAAAAAGAGACTTCCATCTCATGTCCTTTCCTCATGACCTTGATTCACTAATTTGTTTGTTGCTTTAACTGCTGCAGGTGGCTTCTTGGTTATCCTATCACATACTTATTCAGCAAGGAATATGCTCAAAAAGCTACTCAGCATCTTTCCACCAAGTCTCTTCGTATATTCAAAATTATCATTAGCAGGTTGAAGTTTTACTCTAGGAACTTCTGGTGAGGCTGACTAAGTGCTAGTTTGCTTAACTCTCCAATGTCTTGTTTACAGGCAACAAGCATCGGGTTCTCGACTCTATGAAACTGAACTGATGAGGTCATACCTTTCTCTTTTGGAACTCGTAGTAAAGCTTGGTCTATATTTACATAAAGATGCTTGAACATGCTATTTTTGTTTTCATCGAACCACTTAGAAACATAGTATCACCGGGAGCTTTATTACCTATTCAATTGTTGCACCATATGTTTCCATGATTTGCTGACAATGGTGGCATGTTGTCGTATCAGTTTCACAGTGCCCTGTGATATAAACCAGAGGCTAGATAAAGAGCCATGGATTGCCGCATTTCTCAGTCGGATATCAGAGAAACTCAAAAGATACAAACAGATTTGGGCATCCATGCGGTTGGAGATGGAGGTCACCAGTGATCAATTGGTAGTTTTATAAATTGATAACAAACGCCATGCTGAAGAAGAATCTGTTTTTTTTTTTGCATTGCCATGATTAGTTCACTTCACGTTGTCTCCGGTAGACCTATGCGCAATCAAAATAATCAAACCTGCAACTCATCTTCTTCCTTCTGGAGCATGAGGTCATTCTTGATTCTGGAAAAGCAAAGTGCAAGTCTTTGAAATTTCTGGCTACTTTCTAAATGTCACAATGTTGGCTTAATATTCAGAATTGCAGTTACGAAACATTCTTTTATGCTGTCTTTACTTGGATGGAAATGAGAACAAAGTAAAGAGTTGAAGAGCGAGGAGATGAAATTCATCATTTTCTTTAATGGTTTGTCGCCAAGGATGGATCACTAAGAGATAAAATTGCATTTCACACTCCGTTTATTTGACATAAATTGGCTGTTTTTTATCCATAGAATAATATTTTTGAAAAAAATAAAAGGCGACCCTATATTATCATATTTGGCAAATGACATTTCTTTTTTAAAAATATTAAAATAGTATCTCATCGTATTTTTATCCAAAAATTATAATATATTGTAGTAGCTAAGACAATAGTTAATACAATATAGAATAAAACTATTCTAATTTGATTAAAATTATTAGATATAAAATATTTTTATATCAAAATATTTTTTGTTAATTTGATTAAAATTATTTAAATTTATCAAAATCACTCAAATACTATTTTAGCAACTGTGATTAACAATGCTACATGTATAATAATTTTAATTAAGTTGGACTAAAAAATAATATTGTTAATTTATTTTAACATGTTATAGCAGTTAAAAATATAGCTGTCACATGTTAATAGTTACGATCATAGTTGCTTCACGGTGGCAAAAAATAAAACGCTCGCTCCCAGCGTCCTCATTAGTCCGTCTCAAAATCAACACGGAGGAGGTAAATCATAAAAACTAGTCTAGCTAGCTCGAACAGTGACCAATACATGGGAGAGGACAGGAACCTGACTACTAGCCAGAATTTAATTCTCAGACCTCATAATAATAATACCCCATTAACTAATCATTAATACATCCCGTTACTACCATAGTTGCTTCAATATGGAATAAAGGTAGTTTCCAAATAAGACATACGATGGAATGTTGTTTTGATATTTTTTGAAAAAGGGTTATCTTTTTTATTTTTATCCCCTTCTCAAGCATGTTCTTCATTGCCTAAATTATTTGTATTACCTATCATGTGGGTGAATCATACATATATTTTTAGTCTTATTTAGCATGTATTTACTATATTACATGAGCATATTCTGTGTTAACTTCTAGCATTTGCATCTATGTTTATCTTTTTAGTTCGGATGATTACTTTTTGTGTTTTATATTGATAGGTCTTGAAGATCTTTGATTTTGGAGACACAAAGTTAAAGGAACAATATTGCAGCATGATCCACGACCCCAGAAAGTTAAATTGCCCATGAGATATCAGTTAGAGGAAGCAACAAAAACCACGACCAACCTGTGGTAGCTACCATTGTTGTGGTTCATTCTAGACATCATCGAGGAACCACACAACACAATCCACTGTTAGACTGTGGTAGCAACCACGACCGTAGATTGTTAGGGTTTTGATGACGGCACCCCCTGTATTTTAGGAAATTCTATTATATTTTGGTGACTATAAAAGACAATAAGGGGTGGTGACTAGAAGGATTTGGTGACAGGAGCCCTAAGAGAGAGTCGTTTTCAAGATATTCAAGAAGCCAAAAGATTCCAGTCATCGAAGAACATGTGAAGATCTTCTAGAGACATCGACGACATCTACAATCGAGTTCTTTCTGCACTTTAATTTTATTTTTTGATTGTAGCATTCTTTTTTTTCACGTCAATGGTTTGTATCTCCATCGGTATAGAGTAGTCTCCTTATTCTAGGATTAGGGAGTAGTCCAATGACTTATAAATATTGATGTTTATGACTTCTCTCTTTTATTAATGATATGATCTTTCTTGATTCAATTTTAGCATGCTTAACTATAAATGTATTAGCATACGTTTGCATAAATTAGAGATTAGGGGATGAACTGAGAGGTGAATTTTAATCTCAGACCTATAAAATTGAACTTGAGTTTTCGATTACGAAAATAGTTTCAATTCTCTCGAGGATAACACTAATTGTCATGGAGCATAAAGGGTTTATCTTGATTCAGTTTTAGATACATTGTTGTATTTCGAGAGGAAACATTGATTACCTTAGGATAAATCACCTTCGAGAATAATTTGATGTGTAAGAAAGGGAGTCTTAACTATATTGTCGACATTCATCGCGGTGAAACCAAAAACCTAGGATTGTCTTAAGATAAGGTTTTCCCATCACTTCCATTCAGTTATCTTAGTTTGCTTTGATTTTGTAGCAATTTCCTCAATTTGATTCATCTAGATAGTCTCCTTTATAAGTAAACGGGTAATCAATAACATGGTCCTAGAGAATGATATTTTATTATTTGATGACAATCATATACTTGCGGTTAGCATGCATCAAATTTTTAGAGTCATTGCCAAAGATTATATTTTTGTTGATATTAGTTTTATTTGTAATTTAGTTAATCAAGATTTTTTTCCTTTTTACTGTAATTTTTCATTTTACTCTTTACAGGTGAATAAGTTTTTCTTGAATACGAATGTCTAATAAATTGAGAGTTATTTTGGACGCAGATCCCGAGATTGAAATATCCTTTCAAACGGTATGTCTAATAAATTGGGAGTTATTCTAGATCCAGATCCAGAGATTGAAAGAACCTTTCATACGAGGAGAAACCTAAGCTGAACAAGAATAACCAACACCAACAATGGCTACCGACGACAAGAATAGACATTTGAAGGACTATGCTACACCAAGCGCAAGAGAATTGAGATTTAGCATCATAAGACCTCCAATTGATGCTAATAACTTTGAGATAAAACTTACACTACTTTCCATGATTCAACAACATCAATTTGGTGGCGTACCTATGGATGATCCTTATCTGCACCTAGAGGTATTCTTAGAATATTGTGAAACGCTAAAGTTTGGTGTTCTGCAGATGCTATTAGGTTGCGATTGTTCCCTTTCTCTCTAAGGGACAAAGCTAGAGAGCTTGGTTGCATTCTCTTCCGCCGGTATGAATCACAACATGAGATCAGCGGAGTAACATTTCTTCAACAAGTATTTTTCTCCTAGCAAAACAACACATTTAATAAACCAAATCACAAGCTTTGCACAAAAGGATGGAAAATCATTGTTCGATGCATGAGACAGATTTAAGGGGATGCTACAACAATATCCCCATCATATTCTAAAAATCTACCTTGTGGTAACCAACTCAGCTATGCCCTGGAGGCCAATAATATCCCCATCATAGATTGGAGAGGTAGTTGATCATCCACACATTTTATAATGAGATCACATACTCGACGAAGGCTTCATTAGAATCCACTATTGGAGGTGCCTTAATGAATAAAACATTAGATGAAGCCTATGATATTATCCAGAGTGTGGCATTGGATCAATATCAATGGGCAAACAAAAGAGGTCATACAACTATGAATTGCAAAATATAAGTTGCACCTTCTTAAGGAGTCCGGGTAGAGAAAGTGGATGTTATCTACAACTACAATCCTAGTTGGAGAAACCATTCCAATTTTTCTTACAAGAACAATCAAGATCAAGTTGGGCAAGACAATTATGGAGCACCACCAAGATTTCAGCAAGTACAAAAATCTAAAGTAGAGACCTTGTTGGGAAACCTTATTGCTACGCAAGCCAAGCAAAATGAGAAATTTAGACAACAACTCTTGGAGTCTAAGAAACAACAACAAGTCACCTTATTGCTATGCAAGCCAAGAAAAATGAGAAATTTAGACAACAACTCGTGGAGTCTAAGAAAAAACAACAAATCACTAGAGAGGAAATCAAACAAATGGCAGGTTAGCATGAAAACCTAGCTAACCATACTAGAATGTTCGAAACTTAAATTGTGCAGGTTGCTAGTTCCTCTTCCAGAACTCCAAGTAGATTTCTAGATTAATCAAAGAAAAATCCACACAAACACTATAATGTTGTTACTTTGAGAAGTGACAAGATTTTTGAGAATCCTAAGGTGAGAGAGGAGAGTGAAATTGGTGCTGGACATAAACATGTTGAAGCTACTTTCATGCCACGTAAGGAAGGAGAATAGATGAAAGAATCCGAGGAAAGAGGTGACGAATATGGTTCCAAGACTCAGGTAAGATCTTACCGACCTCCCGTACAATTTCCTCAACATTTAGCTAAGTCTAAGCTACATGAGCAATTTGGAAAATTTCTTGAAGTGGTCAAAAAGCTCTATATAAATATACCTTTCACTGAAGCTTTGCAACAAACGCCCACTTATTTTAAGTTTCTAAAAGATATGCTATCACATAAGAGGAAACTCGAGGAGTATGAGATTGTATCTTTGATAGAGGAGTGCAGTGCATTGATTCAAAATAAATTACCTCCAAAACTCAAAGATTTAGTTAGTTTTTCATTTCCTTATATGATTTGTGATGTTAACTTTGATAAAGTTTTTTCTGATTATGTGCTAGCATAAGTCTCATGTCTTTTTTCCATATGCAAAAAACTGAGTTTAGGTGAATTAAAACTGATAACTATGGTTTTGTAGCTTGCATATCATTCTGTTATATACATGTTGGGTATTTTGGAGGATATTTTAGTTAAGGTTGGAATTTTTGTTGTACTTGATGATTTTGTTGTACTACAGATGGATGAGTATTCACAGATTCCCGTTAGTCTAGGGAGACCTTTCTTAGTTACTGTTGGAGTCATAATAGATGTTAAAAATAATAAACTTTCTCTAATATTTAGTGAAGATAAAATTGAATTTGATTTATATAAGGCAATTAAACAACCATCTGTTGAGAATGATTGCAAGGTGGATTGGCTACGGGTGGTAAAGAAGAAACACACAAATGTTCCTCAGATGATCCTTTGGAATTATGTTTGATCAATGGAGAATCAGCGGATGAAGATAGTGAAGTTGGTAAGTATTCTTGTCTTTTGAATGAAAGCCCACACCTTCCTCAGCAAGTGAAGATTGAAGAGCTGAAGTATAACAAAAATCAATAGAATGAAAGGAAGAGAAGCCACCATAAGTAAAACTTAAACCTCTCTCTTCGACGCTCATGTATGAATTTCTCGGACCCCACTCTACATATCCTTTGATTGTTAATGCAAGTCTGAATGATGCTAAAATAGAAAAATTACTTAGAGTACTCAGGTTGCATAGGAAAGTCATAGAATACATCTTTGATAATATTAAGGGAATTTTCCCTTCTATGTGCATGTATAGAACTCTACTTGAAAATTATTATAAGTCTTCAATTGAGCATCAAAGAAGATTAAATCCTAACATGAAAGAGGTTGTCAAAAAGGAAGTATTGAAATTGCTAGATGCAGGAGTAATTTATACTATTTTTGATAGTGAGTGGGTAAGTCATGTACATGTAGTTCCTAAGAAAGGAAAGACGACTATGATTATTAATGAAAACAATGAATTAATTCCCACTAGGATGGTTACAAGATGGAGAATGTGTATTGATTGTAGAAAATTAAGCAAGTAAAATCAGATGTTGGAAAGGTAGATGAACCATTCATATTTTTTATTTGGATGGTTATTCAAAATTTTACCAAATCCTCATACATCCAAACGATCAAGAAAAGACCACGTTTATATGGCTCTATGATACTTTTGTTTATAGACGAATGTCCTTTGGTGTTTGTAATGCATCTGCTACTTTTCAACGTTGCATGATAGCCATTTTTTTTTTGATTTGATTGAAAATATAATGAAAGTTTTTATGAATGATTTTTCCGTGTATGGAACTAGTTTTGACATACTCTTGACTAACCTGTCTAAAGTTTTGTAAAGGTATGAATAAGTGAATTTAGTTCTTAACTGGGAAAGATATCATTTCATGGTAAAGAAAGTATTATTTTGGGACACATGATTTCTGAGCGAGGCATTAAAGTTGACAAAGCAAAGGTGGAAGTGATTGAGAAGTTACCCGCCAACAAATGTCAAGGGAGTACGCAGTTTCTTAGGACATGTTAGTTTTTACTGATAATTTATAAAAGACTTTTCTAAAATTTCAAAAGCTTTGACAATCTTGCTGATTAACGAAGTTGAATTCAATTTTGACCAAGCTTATTTCAATGTGTTTTGTAAGTTGAAGGAGGCTTCGATTTCTACTCCAATAATGTAATCGCCTGACTGAAGCTTGCCCTTTAAAATTATGTGTGATGCTAGTGATTATGATGTAGGGGTTGTTTTGGGACAAAGGAATGACAAGAAGGCGCATGCTATCTACTACGCCGGCAAAACTTTGGATGATGCTCAAGTGAATTATGCTACTACAACAAAAGAGTTGCTAGCAATTGTCTTTGTCTTTAACAAGTTCAAGTCATACCTTGTTAGATCCAAGGTAATTGTTTATATGAATCATTCAACCATAAGACACTTATTGAACAAAAATAAAGCTAAGCCTCGACTTATCCGTTGGATCCTTTTATTGCAAGAATTCGATCTAGAAATTAAAGACAAAAAGGGTGTTGAAAATGTAGTCGTGGATCTCACCTATCTTGGATGTATCAAGATGTATGTGTGGACGAAGAGGACAAGATACCTTTTGATGATTCTTCCATGATGAATACATATTGGCTGTAAACATGATAGATGTTCCATGGTATATAGATTTTGTGAATTATCTTGCTTGTGTAATTCTACCACCGAAGCTCAGCTACCATCAACAAAAGTTCTTTATAGAGTTCAAATATTATATTTGGGATGAGCCTCTACTTTACAAGAAATGTGCTGATGTTGTTTATAGAAGGTGTGTAGTAGAGGATGAAATTGAAGATATACTCTATCATTGCCACTCTTCATCCTACGGAGGACATGCTAGCACATCTAAAACAACCGCCAAGGTTTTACAATATGGATATTATTGGCCCCACATATTCAAGGATGCTTGGGAGTATGTATTGTCTTGCGACCATTGTCATAAGACTGGAAACATTCCAGAAAACATGCGATATGGCTAAATACCATTTTTGACGTTTGAACTTTTTGATGTTTGGGGAGTTAACTGCATGGGACCATTCCCATCATCTTGCAATAACAATTATATTTTGGTGGTAGTGGATTATGTCTCTAAGTGGGTAGAAGCTATATCATCTTCGACCAATGATTCCAAGATGATTATCAAGCTCTTCAAAGAGGTAATATTTCCGAGATTTTGAGTTCCCAGAGCAATTATTAGCGATGAAAGTTCTCACTTCATTGAAAGACAATTTGAGAATCTACTCAAGAAGTATAGGGTTACTCACAAGATTGCAACACCATATCACCCTCAAACCAGCGGACAAGTGGAGATTTCATTTAAGGAGATCAAAAATATCTTGGAGAAAATCATGTCGATGACAAGAAAAGATTAGTCCTTAAAATTGGGTGACACTCTTTGGGCATTTCAGACAACTTTCAAGACTCCTATTGGTATGATCTTGTTCCGATTGGTTTATGGCAAACCTTGTCATCTTCTAGTTGAGTTAGAACACAAGGAATATTGGCAATTCAATGATTAAACTTCAATTTGAAGACTGCCAAAAAAAATAAAGGAAACTTCAGCTACATGAATTAAATGAACTAAGAATGGATGCTTATGTACATGTCAAGTCATACAAAGAGTGAACCAAACGTTGGCATGACAAACACATCCTACGCAGAGAATTTTGTGAAGTAGACCTTGTGCTACTTTTCAATTTTAGGTTTAAGACTTTTTCCTGAAAAACTCAAGTCTAGATGGTCGGGACCATTCTGAGTTCAGAAGGTGTATCTGTATGGAGCTGTGGATGTATGAAGTGAAACCTCAAGGTCTTTTAAGGTGAATGGACAAAGACTGAAGAGATATTTCCTTGATGAGCTTATTGATAGAGGAGGGAAGCACAACCTCCTTGAACCAAGCACTCCATATTGAGATTATCAGGGGTTAAACTTATGACCTAAAATAAGCATTTCTTGTGAGACAACCGAAGTTTATTTTCTGTTTAAGTTTTTCATATTTCTTTTGTTTCATTTCTGATGTGTCACTACAAAAAAATAGTGTTTTTGCGACGAATTTTAAAAAAAAATTCATCGCAAAAAAGATTTGCGACGAAAAAAGTTTCTTCCCAAAAAAGGCGTCGCAAAATTTTGCGACGAAAAATAAAAATTTCGTCGCAAATTTGCGACGAAAATATTTTTCGTCGCAAAATTCGTCCCAACTTTGTAATGAATATCCATTTTGCATATCGCAAATTTGCGACGAAAAAACCATTTTCGTCGCAAACCTGCGACGAAAAAAAATTTCGTCGCAAATCGATATTCATTACAAAGTTGGGACGCAAATTTGCGACGAAATTTTTATTTTTCGTCACAAAATTTTGCGACGCCTTTTTTGGGACGAAACTTTTTTCGTCGCAAATCTTTTTTGCGATGAATTTTTTTTTAAAATTCATCGCAAAAACACTATTTTTTTGTAGTGGAAATTTGATGGGGGAAATGATTCTAGGACTTTGATTTCACCTAAATGACCATAAACACTTAATCTATGTTTGATTTTTTATCCTCAGTGGTGATTTATGTAGGTAGACTATCCTATGTATCCAATATGAACTTTTGGTACTACACCGACGTTTTAATTCCAATTGTCCTCTACCTTCAAAGCAGTAGAGTTGAGAGATTGCTTTCCTAAGGAAATCCCTATCACAAGATCCTACAACCCCCAAGATGCCTACTCTTACGATATGCCTACACTTACTACACAACAAGCCCCCCTCCCCCCGTGTCAAGCATTGTAAGCTTCCAATTCTCGGCACGACCCTATAAATTTGACCACGGCCCGTGTCCATGAGTCGTGGCAACTATTCTTCCTTTGGAAAGTTGTCTCGAAATCTCATTTTGACTCCTTTTTGTGCCCTCTCAAAGAAAATACATTAAAGCATCTCTCAGAACTAGATTAGTATCAAAATGAAACATAAACAAGTGAAAACATGGAATAGAAGCTCAATACATGGGATAAAATGTGTGTTAAACTATGATAAAAGCCCTATATGAATTACATATATCAAAATCCCCTAGACCAATCCTTTTCTTATCCTCAAGCAAACATCAAAATCTAGAACACATGTGAATGATCATACTTTGGAGCTTAATAAATTCATCTAATCCAATCAAGTAGTATTATCAAAAAGCAAAGGTACTCGATTAGTTTCACCAAGCCTAAATGAATGTCAAAGTGAACAGTGTTTAGTTTGCTCCTAGAGTTTTCAAGTTCCGATCTAAGTCAAGTTGTCATCCTATCCTATTCCCAAGGTTGCTAGCATTATGCACTTACCTGCCATATACAAGGTATGTTCCCTCTTCCCAACACAAAATCTCAAAAGAGTACTCGGTATCAAGAGAAATCTAATAGTTATTTCCTAAGTAACCTAACTCAATCTCAAAGGGGTAACATATTAGTTTCCACTCACGACAATAATTTTTTTGTGATCTCATTCTATTAAAGAGGAGTTACTACAGGAAGCACATCGGTCCAGATTTGTGATCCATCCAAGAGGTACTATGATGTATAGAGACTTAAAACACTCTTATTGGTGGAATGATATGAAAAAGGATATAGCGGATTTTGTGGCTCATTATCTAATTTGTCAGCAAGTAAAAGATGAGCATTAGAGACTCGTAGGGTTACTTTAGAAGATTCTGATACTAGAATGGAAGTGAGAACATTACTATGGATTTCGTGATAGGGTTACCCCGAACACGGAAAGGACATGATGCGATTTGGGTGATTGTTGATTGATTAAACAAGTCTGCACATTGTCTACCGATCCGTAAGATGGATTCTCTGAATCGCTTGGCAGAGTTATACTGTAGGGAGATTAACAGACTTCACGGTACACCTCTGAGTATTATATCAGATAGAGATCCGCGTTTCACTTCACAATTCTGGCACGATACGGAACTTCGATTCAACACCGCTTTTCATCCACAGACTGATGGACAATCAGAGTGCACTATATAGACACTTGAGGATCTGTTGAGAGCATGTGTGGTGGATTTCGGAGGCAGCTGGGAAGATCATTTACATCTAGTAGAGTTCGCATACAATAATAGCTATCATTCTGCGATTCAGATGGCACCATTTGAGGCTTTGTATGGCAGAGCTTGTTGGTCTCCTAATTTATGGGAAGAGATTGGCAAACCACAGATGTTGGGGTCATAGAGCATTCAGCATGATGTAGAGTTGATACGTATTATTAGACGTAGAATGTTAGAGGCTATGGGAGAATGTTAAATATGGTAATTATAGCAATTAATATGTGTTAACTGAGTAAATAAGTCTATGGGAAATTTTGGTAATTTTTTGGTAATAAACAGAGCTAAACGACAAGATCATGGGGATAAAATTATGGGGTCTTAATGAGGCCTATTTGATATATATATTAAATTAGGAGTTGATTGGAATAATTAACCTTAGGTTGGGTTTATTTAATCTAAAGTTTATAATCTAAACCTAAGTTGATTTTCATCCCTTATAAGCTTCGATAAGCCGAAGGTCTCACATTCGGCCAAAACATTAGCTCCTTCCTCCCCACAAAAACTCGATCTCCGCTCATCCTACCAAGCCGACCTCGCTTTCTTCCTCTTCATGATCGATTTCCTCTCCTCGAGTCTGTGCATCTCACGCCGGCCCTCGCTTCACCTTCGACACTCACCTCTGGGGCAGAGGGGTACTCGACGCTGACATTTCTCACCACCGAGTAACACCGGTCGATTGAAGT
>JBBUKS010000008.1:4284607-4296212 GCA_038050645.1 Hedychium gardnerianum | reverse complement strand
ACATCAAGCGCAGCCCCGTTCTGCTCGACCTCAGTCCAAGATATCCGAGTAAGCATGGAAGGATCCTATTACTACTCGGACGATGAGGGTTATCCTCACGATTATGCATCAAGTGGATGCTACGACCCAACGACTTTTACCGAAGTCTGGAGCGACCCAGACTACAAAGAGGGAGGTAACCTGTACTCGTCTCCGCAGCAACCGGTCTGGGGTTGTTGTGTACCTGAAGCGTCCTCAACTTACTCATCGGACGAAGAGCAGTCGCAGCCCGACTATTCCTGCCGAGGCGCTCACTCATCTGGATCAGACGATGCTTCCCCGCAGTCTGAATTCACCGAGTCCGAATGGGAAACGAACTCCGGTACCAGCTTAGTGGCCAGCGAAGACTCAGGTAAACCTGTTACTGGTTCCACTGATTGCACTGACTCATGCAGGAACTCCGAAACTTCCTCATCATGGGAGACTGCATCTACTGAGGAGTCAGCTTCTTCGTGGGAGACAGCCACGACCTGCTCCTACGAGGCGGCCGAAACGTCTGCGGCATGCCAAAGTTGCAGACCGGTTGAAGGTCTACGATGGGACACAGAGCCATCCGATGATGACTACTTCCTGGTGGTCGAAAGGATGTCCCATCTTTTTCGGAAGGTGGTGGGGGGAGTGGTAGCCTAGTACAATTGTTGCCTTCCTACGTGCATCTTCGAGCGCCACCGCAATGACAGCTAAGTCCGTACTTCAGGCGCTGGAAGAAGATGAGAGGCTCCGGCGTAGGGCGACGCCAGGAGCGAGGAGAGGTGTCCGAGCAGAAGCAGGCTCGTGGTCCTTGTACTGTTCCGAAAGCTATCTCAGCACCTGAAAATCCAATCGCGGCTCATAAAACAAGCCCAGCCCGAAAGGTTAGGCCGAGGGGGTGCTGTTTCCGTTGGAATCAATTGCGAAAGAAGCAACGGAAGACGGTGGCCACAGACGCCGTGAAGATTGGTGACGAAGTTGCTGGTCCGTCAGGCGAGAACGAGCGACGGCTCCGTACAACCAGCCGACCGAAGGCTGTACAGTATCAGAGTCAATAATGGAGCGTGGAGGACCCGATTTCCTGGCGCATCCTTTGTCCGTGTTGGCCGAACTGTACGTGGCTGAGTCAGCCACGCGGCCTTTGCTTTTAGTCGTGTCGAACAGTGTATCACTCTGTTCAACAGGGGTCCGCTTGGATTCCTGGATTGTAAAAACCAGCGGCGCCCACTGTATTGAGCCTGCAGTTTTGTAAAAGTGGCGCTGTCCCATCACTTGTCGTGTCGACTGATAGAGAAACAGAGCATCTCTGCATGTGACGATGGGGCCCAATGAGCACCCGACATGTTATGATGTCCCCTCGTTTTCTCTATTTCAGTCTACTTGTAATAGGGTTGCAAGGCAGACGAGCGTCCCTCGTTCCCTTACTTCCCTCCTGGTTTTGCGAAATAAAAGCTTGGGTTCGTCGTCCCTCCTCCGCTTGTGTTCCCTCTCATCCCCTCTCAGCCCTAGGTTCCGGCTCCGTCCTGAGCTGAGCGGCTTGATCCGTTTTCCCCGTTTTCCCCTACAGGTAACAACAATTTGGAAATAACCACTTACATTATCAGATAGTTTCATGTTCTTAGAATCGAGATAAATTTAAATACAATATAATATTTAAACATACCATTGATTATTATGTCACCGGTGTTGTCAAAGAAGACGAGTCCATTATAATTTTTGAAAAATCTCATAAAATGTAAGTTAAATAAATACTTTATAAGTTTATAATTGTAAATAAAAATCTAATTATAGTTTTCTTAAAAATAAAAACGTATCACTTTTAAGTTTTTCCACATCCTCTAAAATTTCTTCAATATTGAGTGGTTTCAAATTTAACCGAAGTCAATCTTGAGTACAAATAAGACTTTCTATCACCCTAGGAGTCAATAAACTCCTAAAACAATCAAGTATCCGACTATTAGTACTGAAAACAGATTCTGAAGCAACTGTTAATATCAGAATAACTATTACATCACAAGCAATTTGAGCAAGTATAGGAAATCTGTGACAATTTTGCTTCCACCATTCCAAAATGTCAAAAGTATCACAATATTCTTCAACTATTTCATTAAGATACTTGTCTAATTCTAACATATTGTTATTACCAAAAACTTGCGCCTTTTGTTTCTTATACTTTACAAGGATTAATCTGTCTTTTCAAATCACTCATATTTTTTGAAGCATTGTCATTGTCTGATTCTGAAATAGATGTAACTCTTGAAGTATTATCTTGAGGCTCGATTTTCTTCTTATAATTCTTGTATAAAACAAATAAAGTGTCTTTTATTATCTTTCCTACTCTTGCATCCTTCTTATCTCCATATAATTCAATTAACATAAATTCTACGAAATCCAATTTATGCCTTGGATCAAGCACCACCATAATATAAAACATCTTATTCATTTTCTCAGGATCTCCCCAATACTTGTTAAATTTATTTTTCATTCTAATTCCCATCGAATATACATCAAAATCATCACTTTCTTACCACTTCTTCAAGATGGTATGAATATAACTAATCTCATGTGCAAAAGCATTGGATGTGACATACAAAGATTCTGAAATTTTTATTGTTAACTCATAAAAAACTTGCAGTAGAGATGCAAAAAGTTTAACATTATCCCAATTTACACTTGTTGGCTTCCCATCATAAGTCTTCAATTCTCTTTTAGGTTTACCATCTGATTCAAGTATCATCTCTCCATTCTCATTCAAAACATCATGCCATTATATATATTGAAGATCTAATTTAAAACATGGATCATGTTCATCAATCTATTAAAAGCTCTTTCAAATGTTTGAGTTGTATTCAACATCAAAAAAGTTGAGTTCCATCTAGTTGGTACATCTAAACATAATGAGTTCTTGCTTTCAATTTTTTCAATCTCTACACATTCTTTAAACTTGCTTAATCTAGAGGGGGATTGCTTAATATCTTTAATTGCATTCCTGACTTTCATCATAAAATGATTTATATCTTTTAAGTCATCAGCAACAATCAAATTGACTATATGAACTACACATCTCATATGAATATATTCTCCTTTCAAAATAATGGACTCCCAATTAGTCATCTTTTTTATGAAGTTATTGATAGCAACATCATTTGAACTTGCATTATCAATTATAATAGTGACAATTATGTTAATACCCCCAACCCCTTAAGCAATTTTCAATGGCTAAACTCACAACCTCGCCTTTATTACTTGTAATTGGACAAAAAGTTGAGAATTTATCTGTAAATTCCAATTTGTATCAATAAAATGAGTTGTTAGACACATATAGTTGATTTTTTGAATCGATGTTCATGTATCAGTGGTCAAACAAACTCTTTGTGTTGAATCATGTAACAAAATTTTCAATTTTTTCCTTTCAACTGTTTATAATTCAACACAATCACATGCAACCGTCCATCTTGAAGGAGGAATCCCAATTAGTCATCTTTTTTCTGAAGCTATTGATAGCAACATCATTTGAACTTGCATTATCAACTGTAATAGTGACAATTCTGTTAATTCCCCAACCCCTCAAGTAATTTTCAATGGCTAAACTAATAGCCGTGTCTTTATGACTTGTAATTGGACAAAAAGTTGAGAATTCTTTTCTATAAATTTCAATTTGTATCAATAAAATGAGTTGTTAGACATATATAGTTGATTTTTTGAATCGATGTCCATGTATCAGTGGTCAAACAAACTCTTTGTGTTGAATCATGCAACAAAATTTTCAATTTTTCCCTTTCAACTGTATATAATTCAACACAATCACGTGCAACCGTCCATCTTGAAGGAATTCAAAACTTTGGACATACCATAGCCATAAATGTTTTAAAACTTCTCTTTCTACAAATTTTAAAGGGAGTTTATCCATTATGATCATTCTAGCTAATGCTTTTCTAGATGCATCTTGATCAAATTTCCAAGAAGTCAAACACACCTCACCCTCTCTTGAACTTAGTTGTAAACTTAACTGTGCTTGAGTTGTTTCAATAACATGAGGGTATTTTTTACATGAGGTAATATGAGATCTCAAGCTTGTTGTTCCATTCTTGTATGGACGAAAAAATTCTTTATCACATTATTTATATTTGGCTTTCATCTCCGATGCATCATTAGTAAACTTTATGAAATGATCACATACTTCACTTCTTGGTTTCATTGTTTTTCTCTTGATTACCTTTCCTTGAGAATCTACAATAGTTTTTGTTCCTACCGAAGGACCAATTTCAGATTATGGTATCGAACAACTATTATTAACATCCATATTTGATGAATCTCCTTGCATTGATATCAGACAAATACTGATCACAGATCACAGATGCACCAACACTGTTTAAAATATTGCAAGGTGTGATAAATTGTTTAAAATATAATTGACAAACCGAAAGACAAATATAAAACTCAACTATGACTAAGCATGATGATACTTATCAGGATATCTAAACACTGTTAAATACTTGAGTTTAACAAAGAATTCATATGCTAGTAAAAGATCAATGCAAAGATTACTAATTTCAAAATATTAAGCAAGTAAGTATCATAACTTCCAGACTTACCTCACTATATGGCAGTTGTTGGCTACTATGGCTTGAGGACGAGGGGAGGAGGAATGAGCACTCGAGCCAGCAGTGAGAGCGATGGAAGGAGGGAGGGCTGAGCAAGAGAAGGGAGGACCAATGGAGATGCGAAGTCGCGGGTGCTTGGCGACAGGAGGAGGGAGGAGGGAGGGTTGAGCAAGGTGGACCGGCGAGGAGGACTGACGGAGTCACAGATGGGAGGAGGCCGGAGGGAGGGCTGAGCAGTGAGTAGGGAGGACCGACGAAGATGCGGAGTCATAGGTGTTTGGCGATGGGAGGGCTGACCAAGGAGAACCGGCGGGTAGGACGCTCGACGATGGGAAGAGGGAGGGCTGAGCAGGGAGCATCGACGGAGATGCGGAGTCGTAGATGCTTGGTGACCGGAGGAGGGAGGGCTGAGCAGGGTGGATCGACAGAGTTGGAGGTGATCGATGACGGCGATGGGAGCGGGAGTGGATTGGCCGACGAGAGACGGGAGTGGATCAAGCGAGGGAGGAGAAAGTCGCGAGCGGTGGAGGAGATTTAGGGATTTAGGGTTTATCGTTACATAGGGATTTAGTCCGGTTCGAGTTAAAAATTTTGGTTTTTTTGGTTTAACCGAACAAGAAACTTTAAAACCGAACCCGAACCGAAAAAACCAAATTAATCAATTTTTTTAACCGAATTAACCAAAATTATGAAATAATCGAGCTGAATTTAAAAAATAGATCGGTTCGCTCAATTTATTCGGTTTAATCAAATTTTTGCTCACCCCTAGAAGGGCATGTCTTCATTTCTTTGGGAAGTTCTAGGGACCCATATGAATAAAAGAAGAATTTTTGAACTTGATGGTAAGAAATAGGGATGTTTTGTAAAGTAAATAGGATAGGAATGAGACCAAAAATATTAACTCATATGATACAAAAGTGAATTTGTGGTAAAAATTTTCCCCCTCACTTTGCTTCTCAAGCTTCCTCGAACATATTTCATTTTGTATTTTACCGTGTTGCTCTGAGTTTGCCTTGTATGAAAAGTGAAGTGATGTTGCTCTGATGTATGAAAAGTGAAGTGGTGCGAGGAGGAAATTTTTTTCTACAACTACTACTACATTATTTATCGAACAAAGATGGGAATTAAACCAACCAATCCGTGACTTCAACGAAAGAAGGAAACGATGAATGAGATGTTAATCATGAATTAGCATACAGGATTAATAAGATTGATGCATCATTTACTTGGAAGAAATGAAAGGGTAAGGAAAGGAGTTGAAGGTGGATGGAAGAGATGCCAACTTACCTCTATTTGGAAGGAAGAAATATAAATGAAAGAATCTGGGACAAAAATTAAACAGTAATTTATTGAATCATAAATAAAGTTTGAGAATATTCAAATCATGTACATGATTTTAAAAAATTTTAAATCAAGTACTCATTTTCATTTTTATCCCTCTACATTCTCCTTGTGCAAAAGAAACAACGCTCACGTATGTCTGAACTAAAAGCCAAATCCAAACCACATTGCGTGTTCGTACATTTTCTTCACGAAAAGGTAATGTACGTCTAAACCAAAATCGACGACTAACATGATGGTGCACCTTTTTCATGAAAAGGCAAATAGAGAAAACTTAAACCTAAACATTACACCATCTTCCAATGCTCAATGGTGTGTCTATTTTCAATGGTGTGCAACACGCCACGACAACTCTCGAATACAAATGTTCCTCTCGACCACCAAAGTCCTAACCGTTGAAACGTAAGGTCCTTTTCGGCCAACTCTGACTTCAATGGCATCTTTGTTTATATTTTTTTCTCAACGCTCAAATCTTCTGGCCGAGTGAAGCTCTCTTAAAATCGAGGTGTCATGCTCTAAAATTTTGAAGGTAGGGTGTAAAGTACAATTTCGGCAGCTCCAAAATAACAAGTATTTCAGAAAACCCTAAAGCACCGGCATGCCTAAGTTCAAATCTATTCTCTTCCAAGGATACATGTCTCTCAACTCTCACAACTCACACAAGTTTACCTTCCATAGCTTAACTTTGCCATCAAGTTCATCAGATCTTCAAATCGCTCAAATGCATTGAGTTGAGAGCTCATTCCACATGTTACCTACGTATTTCACCTTCTTTCATCTACCATCAACATTACACCTCAATGCTCCTCATTTTGTAGCCCTTTAGATATCCCAATTGGTCCTCGAGCCAAACAACTTGGTCACTCTAAGTCATGCTCCACAAGAAATTCTAACATCACCTCAATGCTTCTCGTCATATAATCCCCTGGATGTCTCAGGTAACATTCTTTAAACATCATTAAATCTCCAAGTTAAACATTAAGTACGTTGCCTTGGCCATGGCAACTCATAACACTCAACCTCGTCAAGTCACAAACTTGAGCTCCATGTGAATTTTGCACAATTTAAGACACATCAAATACAAATACAAGGCCTAATTTAAATCTTTCGAACCAACGTCAAAATTTATGATCCAAGCTGGACTACATTGGGCACGATTGTACCAACGCATAGATGACATCAGTCTATCCAACTCAAGTTGGCATGCAAGGGAATGGTTGTTTGGTATTGGACAAATTAAGCCTATTAGACAAACTTAGTAAGTGAGATTAAAAATTAATGCGTCGAACCTAGCTAGCCAAGCACAATTAAGCAATTGAGTGACTATGTCAAATGAACCAAATAGAGAGGAGGATCTGGTTCTAGTTAGCATGATGAACTGAACAAGCTCAAAAGAAATAATGGGTTAGATGGACCAAATATGATCAAGCAGACAAAGATGTTCAGATAGACTAACAATCAAAGCAAGTTAGGGGATCAAACATGCAAGAATAAAACATATCAAATTGGTCAAATGAATCTAATGCAGGACCAATATAGGAGGATTTAATTTTTAATAAATTATAATTTTTGATTCGGATATCAGATTGAGGCTTTATTTGTATTCACACATAGCTCTTTCAAAGATCTATGTTTGTTACCGGATGGAACCCATAACTACCAAGTTTCGAGTCCAAAAAATACTATCTAGTACCTTGTTGAGGCGACCTTGGCAGTATGAACTTAGTGTTGTCCACGATGGGCGAAAGAATACATATATCTTTCACATCAAGGAAAAGAAGATTGTGTTAGTGTCACAGCGGGAAGGAACTACTCCAACTCCGGTAGTCAAAAATATTAATCTTCTTTCTATATCCAGGTTTCTAGACAAGATGGAGCATGGAGACATTATCTATGCCTTGCTGCCTTGCTAGAACAAAGTCATAGCCATGGATGCTGATTTACCAGCCAAACTACAACAACTGCTAATAAATTTTGCTGAGTTGATGCTAAAGAACCTTCCTTTTGAGATGTCACCTATGAGAGATGTTCAGCATCAGATTGATTTTGTTTCGGGATCAAGTTTGCTTAACCGACCAGCATATTGCCTCAGTCCTAAGGAGGCTGAAGAATTACAACAACAAGTGGTGGAATTGTTGTAAAAGGGTTTTATCTATGAGAGCATGAGCTCATGTGTAATTCCTGCCCTACTAGTGCAGGATAAGGATGGTTCGTGACATATGTGTGTTGACAGTTGAGCTATCAATAAGATTACTGATTTCCAATTCCTCGCTTGGATAACATGTTGGATCAGCTATCCGGTTCTCGGGTCTTCTCAAAAATTGACCTTAAGAGCGGCTACCACTAAATCAGAATAAGACCTGGAGATGAATGGAAGGCAACATTTAAGACGCAACATGGGCTATATGAGTGGATGATCGTGTCTTTTGGATTGTTCAATGCGCCCAACACATTCATGAGGTTTATGCATCATATCTTGTGGTCTTTTATGGAAAATTTTGTGATGGTCTACTTTAATGACATCCTTGTATACAGTCTGACAGAGGCATCACACTTTGATTACCTTCGTGCTATTTTTGAAAGACTGAAGACAGAGTGCTTATTTGTCAACAAGAAGTGTTCCTTCTTTACGACCTTAGTAACTTTTTTGGAATTTATTGTGTCTACTGATGGTGTTCACGCAGATCAATCGAAGATAGACACAGTCTTTGGAGTGGCCTCGGCCAAGGATCTTGCACGATGTTAGAAGTTTCCATGGATTGACTTCTTTCTACCGTCGGTTCATCAAAATTTTCAGTACTCTGATTGCTCTCATCACCGAGTGTCTCCAGGGACATGATTTCAAGTGGTTTGAAGAGGCGGAGGTTAGCTTCCAATTGGTCAAGCAAAAGATGACCAAAGCACCAATTCTAGCACTTATTGATTTTGACAAAGTCTTCGAGGTCAATTGTGATGCATCCAACATTGGGCTAGAGGATGTTCTGAGTCAATCTGGGCATCCAGTTGCTTTCTTCAGTAAGAAGTTGTTTGGATCCAAGAAAAATTTCTACCTATGACTTGGAGTTTTATATCATTGTTCAGTCCCTGAAGCATTGATGACATTACCTAGTACAGAGGGAATTCATCTTGTTTACTGATCATGAAACCTTAAAATACATCAATGGCCAACACATCTTGTTTACTGATCTGTAGGAGTTCACCTTTATGTTGAGACATGAAGCAGGGAGCCTGAACCGTGTCATAGATGCCCTGAGTCGTCACTCTTCATTACTTATCACCATGAGTATCAAAGTTGCAGGCTTCAAGATTTTTGCAAACATGTACTCAACTGACCCTTCATTTGGAAGGATATTCGAGGTACACGACAATCACCGCTATAATTTTATTTTGCATAATGGTTATCTGTTTCATGGATTACAGTTGTACGTTCCAGATTATTCATTAAAGAAGTAGATTATTGGTGAGCTTCATAATTAGGGACATTTCAATCATGATAAGACACTGGCTTTTATCTCTACTAATTTTTATTAGACCAAGTTAACCAGCGATATAGCTTACTTTGTAGATCGATGTTATGTATGCCAGTGGTCTAAAGGTATTCTCACAAATGCAGGCTTGTACACTCCCCTACTTATTCCTGAAACTCCTTGGTTCGATGTCAACATAGATTTTGTATTAGGATTACCCCGCACCCAACGAATCTCGAATTATATTCTCATTGTGGTTGACAAGTTTTCAAAGATGATATATTTTATAGTTTGCAAGAAGACTATGAATGTTGTCCGGATTGCCCATCTTTATTTCAAGGAGATTGTGCATTTACATGGTGTTCCTCGATCCATGACTTCAAATCGTGATACCAAGTGTATCGGTCATTTTTGGAAGAGCTTATAAAAAAACGCAGTTAAACTTTAGTAGTGTCTACCACCCCCAGACAGATAGACAAACCAAGATGATGAATCGAAGTTTAAGCAATCTTCTGAGGTATCTGACAGAAACTAAGCCAAAGCAGTGAGATTTGGCATTACCTTAAGTAGAGCTCGCTTACAACAGATCGAGAAACATGACCATAGACTTGAGTCCTTTTAAGATTGTCTATGGGAGGAACTCATCCGAGGTTGTGGACTTAGCCCCTATTCCATGTGTAGGACGATTTAGTCCTAAAACAGATGAAATGACAGAGCATATTCGGGGCATTCATGAACAGGTGAAATTGAAAAAAATTTAGAGCAATACCAAATACAAGACTCGAGTTGACAGTTATTATCGTTAGATACCTTTTGAGGTCGGAGATTTTGTCTGGTCTATATTAACTCATGATTGTTTCCATGTTGGCGAGTATAATAAGATGAAGGATCGAAAAATTGGTCCGTGTAAAATATTGCATAAGATCAACGACAATGTCTACCGATTATGCCTTTCTAGTCATTTAAAGACTTTTGATATCTTCAATGTGAAGCACTTGACTCTTTATTCTGTGAATACTGATGATACTACTATGAACTCGAGGATAAGTTCTTTTCAAACCGGGACGACTGAAGCAGGACCAACATAAGAGGATCCAATCTTCAACGAGTTATAACTTTTGACTCAAATATCGGATCAGGACTCTATTTACGCTCACGCATAACTCTTTCTATATCTATGTTTGTTACTAGGTGGAACCTGTATCCGCTAAAATTCGAGTCCGAAAAATACTATCTAGTATTTTTTCAGAATCGTTGAACATGTTTTATTTATTATTTTTAATAATTTTTATTTTTATAATATTTAAGATATTTATATTTTTTATAGATTGGAATTTAACTATTTAAGCATATTTTTAACTATTTGAGGATCATCCAATAATATTAAATAATATCTTTTTTTTAGAGAAACATAAAAACAGTGATTTTATTTTTTATTTTTTGATTTCTCTTCTTTCTTGTCTCTTTAAATTTTATTTTTCGTCGGTTCGTATGAATAATCATTATTCCGTCTAACATTAAAATCTAATTGACTAAATAGGCCAAATATAAACTAAATCATTCTACAAACAATTAACAATAATAGTGAAACATTTTTGCTTATCATTTCATGTTTTTTTTCCAACTTATCCTTGTTCTCATTTTTATTTCATTTCATTCATTTCCTACAGCTAAACATAACCAAAGGGTTTTTAACGCTCACTTCTATTGGTCAATTGCGCCACTTGGGACATTTGATTTCAACAAAGATCAGCTTCTACAGACCACAGTGCTCGATTCCTGTATAACAGAAGGATCGATATCCAAGTAGATGACTTGCTTGTGCAGCCCTAGAATTCAAGGAAATAGCAAGAACATTTAGGTTGCATATGAGAATTCGCCAGCTTCCAATATTTCCACACCCGAAGAAACCGCATGGCTTTCTGAATTTCAAGTGAAAAAACAAATGACAAAACACAAATAATAAGGCCCTCAAAGCAACCACCAGCTAATTTAAGCATGGAGATGCTGGCGTAAGTTGATACATATAGCAATGTATTGATGAGATAAAACTCATTTCCCATCTTTTTTTTAAGTCTTCAGAAATGTAATTGTACCATAAAAAGAGGTGGTGGCAATCTGATGCCCATTGCGTTCAATATAGTTTTTTTTTTTTTTGGGGGGGGGGGGGGGGGGGAAAACCCA
>JBBUKS010000008.1:4262724-4281714 GCA_038050645.1 Hedychium gardnerianum | reverse complement strand
GGAATGATTAAGAGTAGTATTCTCTATATCATCTCACTATCGATTCAAACAATCGATATGATATAGATTAGAACTAGTTACCCAAGGACATTATTATACTTAGTTATTTGACACTAATATAAAATAAGTATAATAACCAAAAAATCATGTCTTTGTTAATAATAGAATATGATACAAAAAGTCCTTAGTCAATCATCACATAATTGGCTCTAGAGCTTCTATTAACACATTCGTGGTACAGAGTTTCTCTCATAGACAGGGACCCTGATATTTTCAGACTTCCCACGAGTATTGTGATAGAGCGTTTCTCCCACAATCCATAGCTGACGAGCTGAATGTCTTGATCATTTGTATACCCGATGGTGGAGCATTGCTCCCACAGACAAGCCCTAATTTTTGATACTTGTACCGATATACGCATATGAGATACAATACTTATATTGATTATTGAGGGTACATGCATTTGAGATGTTGTATTCATGTTCTTTGTTACTGGCACTACTCATGAAAAATGGGTAAATATATTTAAAAATGCTTCCAAGGTATCATCCCTAGGAAGAAGTAAAAAATCATACATCAATACTGGCCCTAATGTGCTCGGCTGCTACATGTTCAGAATAGGTCGAGGCTAAGACGAAGGAACTGTAGATGACTGTTGTGACTGAGGCTGAATCAACTGATACGCCTGAGTAGGTGGAGATATATACTACTGAGCAGAATATGCCGAATAAATCGGAGCTGTTGTTGGGTAAGGCATAACCGAATGTATAGTCGTACGCTCCGGACCCTGAATAAAATATATCTACGCCTGTGGAGGAAGCATCTGCTGTTGTCGTGAAGTGCTCTGAGTCCTCTAAGATTCCCTCCGTGGTCGAGACTGAGCAGATCGACCCCTAGAAAGAGCAACATCTACAGTCTCCAACTGGCCTTCAGGGTACAATCTTGGCTCACATGTCTAGGGAGCTTATAGTAGAAATATATGGACTAGTCCAGAGATGTGTCAACTATTAGAATTATTTTAAATTTTCAAATTTATATTTTTACTTAATTTTGAATTATCATAATTAAATTAATTATTAATTAAGTTATCTAAATCTAATTTAACATTCAAATTTTTAGATTTATTTAAATTTAAGTTTTTATCATTATTCAAATTTTTTAAATTAATTAAATTTTTCTGAATTAATTTATTTAAATATGGATTTTGTGAATTAAATCTTAATTTTTATTAATTAAAATATTTAAATTTGAATTTTGTGAATTAATTAAATTTGAATTTTTATTGATTAAAATATTTAAATTCAAATTTTTATTGATTAAAATATTTAAATTCAAATTTTTATTGATTAAATTATTTAAATTTAAATTTTGTGAATTAATTAAATCTAAATTTTTATTTTGTGAATTTAAGTTTTCAAAATTACTTGAAAATTTTAAATTATGATTTTTATTGATTAAATGATTATTTAATTTCAAATTTTTAACTAAATTTGAAAATTTTAAATCTAACGTAGCAGACAAATTACTATATAATTTATTGCAAGAAGATACTTATTTATTATGCATAAGGGTATTTTTATAAATAAATAAATTAACTTTTTTCGCAACCCCTAATTCTGTAGATTTTTTTTGTTGGTTCGGACTCATGTATGCATACAACTCTGATTTGATCCTCTAGCTTTGATGGATCCTCGTGAAGCTTGATCAATTACATCCAAAGGTCGTAGGCATCTTTGAATTCTCTAATTCTGCATAACACTTTATTAGGCAATAACTTTAAAATTTGATTTATTATCATCATATTTGCTTCTGTATCTTAAGTGGATCGCCTTAGTGTCATACCGCAGTCGAAATCATCCATCATTACGAAACATTTCATCTGATGCTTCCATATTCTGAAGTAGTCCATTTCATATGATGGAGGTTCGTGAACGTTTCTCCCCAACATCTTTGTGTATCATTTTTCTTGCTCAAAGCAAATTAAAAGAAATATCCCAAGACTTTGTCTTGGGATAAATAGTGCGGAGAAAAAATAAACAATTAATAATTGTAACAAAAAAAACTTGAAAAGAAAAGAAATTGCTTGATTTAGTGATTGCACTAAAATCAAGTTCCCCACTCTGATATCACTTATAGGATCATATAGAACATGAGAGAGAGGGGTGAATCACGTTTTAAGACTTTTTAAAAAAAAATGTCAAAAATTCGAATACACAGTAGAAAATAAAAATACTTTTATTTTTATTTGGTTTCTAGCCCCGTAATTACTATTCCAAGGCCCACGCCCCCTTGGGACGTTTTCGACGAAAAATTCACTAATATCCTTTTTGGGAAATCTCTGGAAGAGCAATCGATTACAATATGAGGGAAGTATAACAACCCTACACTTCCCTATGCAATAACTGAAGTAAGAGAAATTCGTTACCCAACACGTGAAGATGAAGAATAGATTGAGCTTGTGTGTTGGTGTTGTTCTTATTGCAGTGGTTCGCTTGAGCAGAAGTCTAGCGCAGTTGGATCGTAGCACAACGGAAGTAGAACGTTGAAGAGTAGTAGGAATCTAGCATAAGAAAGCTTGTCTGAGCTGCTGGCCGATGAAGCATTTTATAAGGCATCGGAGGTGCCTCCATTCAAGCTAATTCGATCCATTTTCGTTCAATGTACCTCTAATCTATTGAGGGCGCCTCTAATACTTCAAGCTTATCTTCATGATAAGTGCTGGAAACACTGTTCACCCGAGGCGCCTCCATTCATCTGAGGTACCTCAGTTCATTTGAGACGCCTCCGTTCACCCGAGGCGCCTCCATTCATCCGAGGCATCTCTGTTCACGACAATCTTTTGGAGTCCATAACCTCTGTTCATGGCAATCTTTCGGAGTCCAAAACTTTTGACTCAGGACTCAGAATTAGGCTTTGTCAATGGCCACACATGCAGAATTCAAAAATCTACGTATATCCCTGCAACACAAAGTTAGAAAGATATGTGCATGAACAGTTTATATTTGTGACTTAGATCTTGTCTAACCAAGACCAGGATCTAGTCGATGTCTCAACTTAGATTTTCAAGTTAGATCTCAATTGGACTGGTGCCTAACATCCCCACTGGGACTCGGCCTCACTGGATTCGCTCCTCCAATTTGCTTACCTCACTTACCAATCACCAACTTTCTTTCACAACGTCTAGTCTCCTGACCCACCAGGACTTCCTGCTAAATGCCTCATATGAACTTCAGCAAGTTGCCTGGTCCTGCTCACCTAACTGGACTTCCTGCCAACTGTCTGGTTCTCTCTGACCCAACTAGGCTTCCTGCCAATCATCTGGTCCTCCTTGACCCGACTGAACTTCTGTTTGGTGTCTGGTCCTCTAGATCCGTCAAGTCAGTTAGTTTACACACTTAGCTCAAAAGATTAAACAACAAGAATCCAACTTTAACCTATTGTCATATATCAAAACTTGAGTTAGACTATCAATACAAACTGCACCAACAAGACTCTGCATAGTAATTTAACTTATTTGTAAATTTGCAGGGACTATACACACATAAAGTGCTCAATGACTCAAGGACCTTGTTAGATCAAAGTAAGGTAGTATGAAAGATCTAAGGGACGATAAGAGAAGGAGCATTGGAGGCAATTGTGCCAAAAAAACAAAATACACAAGTGAACATGAAGGATGACACATGAAAAGAGTTGGAGGACTCAATGCATCTAAAGAACAAGGAGCTTAGTGAAAGAGTACATAAGTGGAGCGAAAATATAACATAGGAAGGGAGTCAAGGCTCGGTGCAACCAGGGGACAAGAAGTTTGATGGAAGACTGTTGGAGATGATAGAAGGTAGCTATTGTGAGCTGAGAGTTGAGTAAACTTGTAATTGGGTGAGGGCATAATTCAATTTAGACAGACTGGTCATTAGATGAGTCAAAATCAAATTATCAATTGACGGGGTAGTTAACTATCAGTCGACTAACTTAGTGTAATATTTGTTTTTGTGGTGAATCGAGTGATGGCTTATGAGCAATCAACTACAAATCTTGTCAACTAATCAACCGTCTAAAGCAAGAGTTGTCCAAGGAATTAATCAAAAATGTCTCAAGCCATGGGACTTGGTCCAAACAATTGGTTGATGATGGATGACCAATCGACTAAAGATGAATGAGCAATCGATTGATGGGTTATGGATGGAGTCGTTGTAGGAACTGATCATGAGCGAGAGTAACAATCGCATCAGTTGACTGATGGAGTTCCAACCATCAACTGATGGAAGCCACCTCAACGAATTTGTGCTAGCAAAGTATTTCATGGAAAAGGTGTTTAAATAGGGTTCAGAGGCTCGAACAACAACATCAATGATCATTTAATTACAAAAAGTCTTATTGTGTCAATCCTACTACCTCTTGTAATCCTCTTGTGCCACATCCAATGCTAATTTTGTAAGATATCTCTATACCCTCAACATTTTATCAAAGAGGAGAAAAGTATTAGATTATGAGAGTGACTCTTCTAAAAAATCATAGGTCATAAACATAACAATTCTGGAGAATTATGAGTAATGTTAAATTTGTAAGTACCTGGATTAGTTTTAATGTTGATCAATTAAATTAAGTTAGACCCTGTATGTTTGATGTCTTGTGTCCAAGTGTGTAGAGAATTAAGAACACAAAAAGTCGAGCGGAAGACATAGCGAGTGAGAAGGATGACACATGAAGAGAGTCGACGGGATCGATGCATCCGAGGGATGAGGAGCTGTGGAATAGTACATAGGCGAAGCGAGAAGGACACGGTCCGAGGGACGAGAAATCGGGAGGAGGACTGTTCGAGGAGAAGGTCGGAGTTGGGTTCGAGTGAGCTTTGTAGGATCATTGAAAACGAGAGGGGGGTGAATCTTGTTGCTTAAAAAAATTTCTTTTCTTTTTCAAAACTTATCGTAAAATAAGTACGCAGCGGAATAGAAATATAGGAAAACAAATGAAAGAAGGCAACTTCGATTTTACTTGGTTCGGAGCCCAGACGACTCCTACTCCAAGACCCACGGTCCTTTGGACTGTATTGATGGGCAATCTACTAAGATCTCCTGCGAGTACTTTTCGGAGAAGAGTTCGATTATAATGATGAAGTAGAGAGTGTACCAAAAGTTCACACCTCTCTAATATAATGAATGCAAATAAAATGTTACCAATACGAAGTAAAGATGCAGAATGACCTTGGCGTGTTGGTGATGACCTTGGCATAGCACAGCATGAAGTAGATTTTAGAATGAGAATATGATTGCACAGAATTTGTTCTCAGCCTTTGTCCTCAAGGCTCTTTTTATAGTTGAGTCATCAATCGATCAGATCTCACTGATCCTGTTGAGTCTCTGAATTCAGAGCTAATCTGTCGACAAAACCTTATGATTCGTTGACTGAACCCAATGAACCTCCCTAGGTAAACGTCCAACTTCTCAATCTGATTCAATGCGAAATCAACTTGTTCCGTCGACTTAATATACCTATCAGTGCACGGAACCCAATCTTTCCTTTCTGACTAGCTGACCATTTTCGAATCTACTAATCCATCGATTGAACATACCTATCAGTCGATGGAACTTTTTTACCTTTTGTTCTCTAATTCACTCTAATCTTATCTCAATGAAATCTCTAAGGATTTGTTGGCAAAACAAACCTATCTATCAAAACAGTGTTAGCACAGATATAGTATTATCTTGCAAAAAAAAAGTTAGAACAGATATATGCATGATAAAATCCTGACTAGGATTTTAGTCTAATCTCAACTTAGAATCTAAATTGGATCAGCGCCTAAGTCTCAATTGAGACTCGTCCTCACTGGTTCTCTTCACTCCAGTGACTTACCCTACTTACCATGTGTTAAACCTTCCATGCTTGATGTCCGATCCCCGACCCACCAGGTTTTTCCTCTCCTCAATATCTGATCTATACTAACCCACTGAGTCCTCTTGCTAGATGTCAAGTCCTTCTGACCCATCTGGACTTTTGTCAGTCCGGTCATCCCAACTCATCTAGACTTTCTGTCTGGTGTCTAATCCTCAAGATTCATCAAAACAGTTCAATCTGCACACTTAATAATCATATCAAATACATATGTTCTGACTTTAAACTTTTTGATATACATCAAAATACAAGTTTGATTATCAATGCATTCTGCACTAACAATGTCTCTCTTTTTGATGTATGACAATACTCATTTAAAGTCAGAAAAATATACCTTTCTTGAAAGCAAGTAAAATAAATTAAAGTGATTAACTTAGTTTGTAAGTTTATTGTGTTCACTCCCTCTTTTTGACTTTAATAATCACACTCTCCTTTTGACATATATCAAAATGAAGTGAAGGATAAGTTAAGCAAACACAATTAAGGAAGATAAAAATCAATACATAGTTAAGTTCAAGCCAAAAATGCATAAGAATATGAACTAGTTCATACATAGAGACTACAATCAAACATAGATAGAAAGATAATATATGACTAGTTCTCTGTGGGAGGAGAAGGCGACTGTCTATCAAACCTAGTCCGAACATACTCTGACAACTCCTATTGCTCCATATGTTGTACATCGTAGTGCTCGATAAGTGTATTATATCGCTGCTCAAGTCTGTCGTAGTGACTATCAACGTGATGTCGGAGCGAGTCAAAGAGACTATCCATATGCTGCGGAAGCGAAGCCTGGAGTGAGTCGAATCAACCAAAAATGTTGTCCCGAAGGTGAGTGTAAACATTGCCGGATTCCGACAATGTAGAAGGTGTCGGAGGACTTCCTAGTAAAGGACTCTAAGGCTCCGAGTGAACTGGTAACTCAACATCAACAGGTGGCATCTCCTCCTCAACAGGCTAATGAGCTTGTGGATGTCTGGCCTTGAAAACCAAACCCTACGAAGACTCTAATGCTGGCAATGTTTATTTAAGTCATATTTTATTGAAGTCTCTCTGGATGGTAATATCTCATATAACAGTGTTAATGCCAAAAGTACCAATATAATAAGTAAAAATGTGATAATACATCATATGGACAATTCCTGATAAGCTATAGCTGGAATAGTAAATAATATCTTTAAAGACTCATAAACCTATGTCCAAGTCTAACTGATGTCGAAAAGCATACATAAGGAATAGGTGGATAGGTCGGATTATAGATTGATCTCTAGATCCCAAAGGCAGAATACAAAAAACTATTGATTTATAAAAAACATTATCTTTACGACTAAGTCTGACAGACTGTATGACAGATGGACGAGGACCCTCAAATAATTCAGCATAAATCATATCGGAGGTCAGAGCCTAATAGGGTTCAGGTAATGAGTCTGAATAGTCAAGAAAATAACAAAATCGACTACCCGACATTCTCATATGCAAGAATTGTCAAAATGAGTTGAGATTACAAATATGTTTATGCATGCGACCCTTTTTTCGAAATTAAATTCATCAATTTCACATAGATTATGATAAAAATGGAAGCAAAATTTAGGGTTGACATAGAACTGACAGTTAATTAAAGATTGTAACTGATAATGATTGATAATATCAATTACTTTAGGGCAATGGAGTGTATAAAATGGAATGTCTAAAAAATCTAATGCCAACAAGACTAAAGTTTTTTTGAGTAAATGATCGACGTAAATCATTGGTTGGAAACCTAAGGTCTTCACTGACATTAGAGGAATTGGCCTGAGTTTGGGATGTCTTACGAACTTTTTGGCTACAAAATTAGATAAACTTCAGTAAAGAAATTGCATAATTAAATTTTAAAAAAAAATTGATTTTGTTATTGAGGCATTATCATGCTCCGAAAGGGGTCAAAGATTTTAGAAGCTTCGAATGATTTGGGTAAGTCGGATCCCAAGGCTTGAAGGGAGAAGAAGCGAATAGAAGGTGGGATGCTTCTAGTCTCCACCTCGGTTCTATTGTAAAGGAATTGATCCGTCAATGGATAAGTGGGATCCATCAACTGATCCATTAAAAGTTGTGATTCACGGGGAGTCTGTTCAACTTTTTCAGTGATCCGTCGATTGAATAATTTGTTTAGTCGACAAAAAACTTGAATGGTCGTATTGACGTTAGCATTAATCACTTTGATTTTTGTTTTTCCATCGACTAATAGCATCGACGGAAAACATGAACTATCATTGTCAACAGTTGGATTTTTGACCATTTGACTTACAAGTTCCATCAACTAATAGAGTAGTTTAGTCGACGAAAAACTTGAACAGTCATGTCATTTGGATTCCCGTGACTCAGTGATTTTCGTGTTCTGTCAACGGATAAAATCTATTTAGTCGACAAAAAAATAAAGCTTGGTCAGATCATGGTCAAATATGTTAAATGTTTTTCCATCAATGGAAAATCTGGTTCCATCGACGGAAAAGTAATTTTTCTGAAATATTTTTCAAAAATCGTATTTTTGAAAATAACATATTTAAAATATCTAACCTCTTTTCTAACTCAAATGATACAAAAAAAAATCATTGAGTTGTTGATGAAGTTAGCCATAATGTTGTTAATTTTTAATCAAACAAAAACCCCCTTTTAGTCTCATGTTGACGCACTTGATCTACATCGAAAACCTGGGGTAGATTCTATGCATCTCACACCAATCTATGTTCAGCAATACACAGTCAAGGTAACTCCTAGGTGCTTATGAGATGTCAAGGCATCTAGATCTATAGGATCATGAATACTAGGGTTCTATCCTAGACTGATTCCAGTCAATTTGGGATTAACTTTTAAAAATATGATTTGAAACATATCAGGTTTGATAACAAACTCTATTCTATAGCACACATACCTAATTTTCATCGTAATTGATTAAACTCAGATTCAGATAATGATCTTGTGAAAATGTCTATCAAATTTGATTTGGACTCAACATAGTTGAGTTCAATTTCTCTTTTGGCCACATGATCCCTAACAAAATAATGTTTAATTTCTATGTGTTTGGTTCTTGATAATGTACTAAAATTTTAGTTAGATTGATTGAACTTATATTGTCGATAAAGATTTTAATATTTTTATATTCTAAGTTGAAGTTTTTTAATGTGTGCATCATCCATAGGAGTTGTACAATACATTCACCCATAGCTATGTACTCTGCCTCAGTAGTAGATAGAGCAACAAAATATTATTTTCTACTAAACCAGCTAACAAGTGATGATCCCAATAGTTGGCAACCACCGCTTGTGCTCTTTCTATCCAACTTGCAACAGGCATAATTTGAATCAGAAAACCCGAATAGATAAAAATTGGTTGTTCTAGGGTATCATATGCCTACATTGATTGTGTCTTTCAGATACCTAAAGATTCTCTTGACACTTGTCAAATGAGATTCTTTTGCACAAGTTTGGTATTTTGCGCACATACTAACTCCAAATAGTATATCTGGACGACTTGCAGTTAAATATAGTAGGCTACCTATTGTACTTCAATAATATTTTAAGTCAATTGTTGTCCATTTGGGTCACTATCTAAGTTAGTGTTAGTTGTCATAGGTGTGTTTATTTCTTTAGTGTTTTCCATTTTGAATTTTTTAAATAGTTCTTTTGTATATTTTTATTGAAGTACATAATTTTCGTTTTTAGTTTGTTTTATTTGTAAACTTAGGAAAAAAGTTAACTTACCTACTAAACTCATTTCGAATTCTTTTTTCATTAAAATAATAAATTCTTTTAAAAATCCTGAATTTGTGGGGCCAAATACTATGTCATCGACGTATACTTGGGCTATGAAAATTTCTGTTTCAAGGGTCTTTATGAAAAGGGTTGAATCAATTTGACCTTATTTGAACCCCTTTGATATTAGATATATCGATAGTCTTTCATACCAAGCCCTAAGAGCTTTTTTGAGATCGTATAGTGCTTTCTTAAGTTTAAATGTGTGGTTAGGATAATCTATGTTTTCAAACCCTGGAGATTGACCTACATAGACCTCTTCCTTGATTAGTCCATTCAGAAATGCGGATATAATATTTATTTGGTAGAGCTTGAATCATTTATATGCTACATAGGCTAGTAACATTCTTATAGATTCAAGTCTAACTACTGGAACATAAGTTCTATCGTAGTCTAACCCTTCTACTTGGCTAAACCCCTTGGCCACTAATATAGCTTTATTTCTTATTATTTTACCTTTATTATCTAACTTATTTCAAAAAACCCATTTGATGTCTATTATTGATTTGTTTGTAGGTGGAGGGACTAAGTCTCAAATTCGTTACGTTCGAATTGAGCTAGTTCCTCTTGCATGGTTATAACCCAATTTGGATCGAGCAAAGACTCGTCTATAATTTTTTGTTCAATTTTGGATATTAGTGCGATTTGACGTATATTTCTAAAGGTCAATCTAGTTTGAACCCTTAGACTTGAGTCACCTAATACATGTTCAATTGGATGGTTTGGATTAGGTATTAATGTTTATGTATTAATTTCTTCTTGTTGTGGGGTTTGTTCATCATCTTCTCCTTAATTTATAATTGAGGTTTCATTAACTTCCCCTTCATCATTGCCAGGTGAGTCAAAAATTATTTGTTGACTTTGATTTAGGTTGAAATCATTAGAGTTGAAATTTTCATTAAATGCTACATTCGTTGTTTCTTCTATTCGTAATGTATTTTTGTTATATACTCTATAGGCTCTACTATTTAAAGAGTAACCTAGGAAGATTTCATTTTCAATTTTAGACGTAATTTGCCTAAGTGTTCTCGTGTATTTAAAATGTGTACTTTATATACAAATACTTTAAAGTATTTAATGTTTGGTATTTTATTAAATAGATTTCATAAGGTGTTTTGTTTTGTGTTTTATTGATTGTAGTTCTATTTTGGACGTAACATGTCGTGTTAATAGCTTCAGCTAAAAACTAGTTAGGTAAGGTAAATTCGCTTAACATTATCATAGCACTTTCTTAAAGTGTGTGCTTTTTTTTGTCTACTATGTCATTTTGTAGAGGTGTTTTGGGACATGAGATTCTCGATGATAACCCTTTTCTAGGCAAAGGTTATTAAACCTATGATTTTTGAATTCACCTCCGTTGTCACTTCTAATTCTTTTAATTTTTTGACCTTTTTCATTTTCTATTTGTTTGGAGAAATTTTTAAATATTTCAAAGATTTCATCTTTATGTTTTAAGAATTTTACCCTTCTCATCTATTATAACTAAACAATATAGGTTTCCATTTATAAATTTAATTCCATGTGAATCGAAGAGGTCTAGATGTAGAAGTTCAAGTATATTATTGGTTCGATTTTGATTAGTTACTTTATGTGTTAACTTAGTTTGTTTTCTTTGTTAACAAGCATTAAAATGTATCTTCTAAATTAGTTATTTTTGATAATCCTCTAACTAATCTAGTTAGTTTTGTCATATTCTTAAGATGGGTGTGAGATGGTCTCCTATGCCACAATCAAGTTTCCTCTTATTGTTTCAAGTGACACTTGAGTGAAGATTTTAATAAGTTTATTATATAAATGTTGTTATGTCTAAAACCCTTAAGTTTTATGTTAGAGTTTTTAGTGTGATTTATCAAACATTCAAAGGATGAAAACTTGATTTCATAATCAACATCACATAATTGGCTAATGCTTAGTAAGTTAAAATCAAAATTTTGAATAAGTAATAATTTTTGAATAACAAAATTTGATTCAAGTTCAATATTACCTAAATTAATTATCTTAACTTTGTCATTGTTTCCAAAGGCAACCGATCCTAAGCTATTGAGTTTTAGTTTGGTAAATTTTATGTAATCTCCAGTCATATGTCTAGAGCAACTATTATCCAGAATCCACTTAAATTCCTACACATAATAAATTTAAGATTTATAATTAAATTTAATTTTAATTTCTTCTAATTTTAATTTAATTTAACTTAGTTTAAATTTAGATTTTGAATTTATTTCAGTTTATTTTTATTTTAATTTAAGTTAGTTTATTTTAATTTTAATTTAGTTTTGAATTTAATTTTAATTTAAATTTAGTTTCATTTAAATTAAGTGTAGTTTAATTTTAATTTAATTTAACTTTAATTTAATTTTAGTTTAGAATTTAATTTAATTTAAGTTAGTTTAGTTTAAGTTTAATTTTAATTTGGTTTCAAATTTAGTTTTAATTTAATTTATTTAGTTTTGAATTTACTTTTAATTTACATTAGTTTAGTTTAAATTTAAGTTTAAGTTTAATTTGGTTTCGAGTTTACTTTTAATTTAAGTTAGTTTAGTTTAATTTTAATTTTATTTTAGTTTTAAAATTTAATTTTAATTTATGTTAGTTTAATTTAATTTCAATTTCAATTTTGTTTCAAATTTAATTTTAATTGAAGTTAGTTTAGTTTAGTTTTAATTTTAATTTAGCTTCCAATTTAGTTTTAATTTATGTTATTTAGTTTCGAATTTAATTTTAATTTAGTTTCGAATTTAATTTTAATTTAAGTTAGTTTAGTTTAATTTTAATTTTATTTTTAATTTGGTTTCAAGTTTAGTTTTAATTTAAGTTAGTTTAGTTTAATTTTAAATTTAATTTAGTTTTCATTTTAGTTTTAATTTAAGTTTTAATTTAAGTTATTTATTTTAATTTTTATTTTAATTTAGTTTTGGATTTAGTTTTAATTTGAGTTATTTAGTTTCGAATTTAATTTTAATTTAATTTAGTTTAGTTTAATTTAATTTTTAATTTATTCATCACACCCCGTCTAAATTATCAATCAAGGTATTCTTATAATTTTGTACGATGAAATTTGTTTGATTTTATAGGATAATTTTAACTGGTATTGAATTCAGACTTAGCTTTGGATCCACCAAGCAAGCTTCTTTAGAATAAGTTTTCATTAAGTGACGAGGCATATAGCCTTCTTGAGTATCATGGTGGATCACTTTTTGAATACTTATCTAAATTGTCTTTCCCAAGACTCAGCACTAAGTCTTGGTCAACTAGTTCAGATTAAATTGGGGTAGCTTCAGTTAGTTCTATTAAGCCAATTGCACCAGATAGAACATATATAATTCACCTAGACATGCTTTTGACTTAACTTTCTTGACCTACTATCATCCCAGTCTTTTCTCATACTATTTTTCAAGTTAAAATTCTCCCTAGTATTATTGATCCTAAATACCCAGATGGGTAGGTCAAATTTTTGAGGTGACAACTAAGAGGCTCCCCCTAAACATAGATTTTATGTTTTATTTTTAAGTAATGAATTTCATTTTTAGGTACATAGTATTGGTTTAGTCCTACTTGCTTTGTTAGGTAAGATTTCATAACCCATTTTTTGACGTGTTTATTATTTTGGTTAACAAGTGATAAGTAAGATTTGTTCATTGATTCTGATTGATATCTGAGACCGGACTTATTGTACACGGCCCTTTGTGATCCAAGTATCATATCAAGGCTCTTGGATCCCAAAGTGAACCTTTCCAACATTCCCTTGAGTTTCTCAACTTCACCTTTCAATATGAAATTCTCTTCCTCAAGTCTTGCAACTTGATTTGGATTTTCGTTTTGAACTTGGTTAGTTGAGAGATTAAGGTTACCTTGCTCCTTAGGATCTTTGACTTCCTTAAGGAGCAATTCAACTTGTTTCTCAGATTTAACCAACTTCTTATTTAAGCATGCTATAATTTTAAAAAAAGTTAACTTCTAAATTAAATGTTACCTTATGGAATCTTCGGAAACATATATGGATCTGTGGCTTCATTCATCATTGGATTCGGATTCGGATTCGTCTTCTTGGCTTGACTCGGACTCTGACTCGGACTCGAGTTCGTTGATTTGCTTTCTTGCCATTAGTGCCAAGAAGTTCTTTTGTCTTGGTTCATCTGTGTCTGATTGCTCCGATAATGACTCATCACAAGTCGCATTTAGTTCTTTCCTTCTCCTTGATTTGGGCTTTTCTTCTTTGATATTTGGGCAATCGGACTTGTAGTGCCCCTTTTTGTTGCATCTGTAACATGTCACTTAGGATAATGATTTGGTTGGTGTAGATTGTATCACCTTTTTGAGATCATCCTTTGAAAATCTTTTCTTCTTCTTGGTAAATATTTTCCTGACCATGTTTACTAGTTGTTCTTCGATTGAGTTGGAGTCGGACTCATCTTCGAACTCGGGCTTGAATCGGGCTTTCGATTTTGGCTCCTTACTTAGTCATGCAACAAGGGCAATACCTTTCTCGATTTGACTTGAGTTAGACTGCTCGTGTAGTTTAAGTTCGCAAAAAGTTCTTCTAATCGAATTTTAGAAAGGTCCCTTGAGACTTTATAGGCATCTACCATATATGCTCATAAGGAGTTTCGAGGGAATAAGTTAAGAGTGTACCTAATTATGTCATGGTTCTCAAGTTGGTGGCCAATGAGATGTAATCTGCTGAGGATATCTTTGATCCTTGTGTGTAGTTGATTTACCGACTCACCATCTAGCATTTTAATATTTAGTAAGGAATTTAACAGAAAGTCACGTTTTGTTACCTTTGTGTCATTTGTCCCTTCATGTAGTCCGACTAACTTGTCCCACAATTCTTTTACATTCGGTTGAGTTCCTCTTTTGTTAGGCCACATTGGAGTGTGTTGAGTGCCTTCAAATCAGTTTGTGTTTTCTACTTTATTTCGACTGTCCATTTCTCTAGATCAGTAATTTCTCCACTCTCATTGACCGGTGTTGTGTAGCCACGTTGGATAGTGAACCATTGGTCGATATCCATTTTGAGGAAGACTTCCATCCTCCTTTCCTAGAATGGGAAATCGTTCCTGTTGAAGAATCAAGGATGTGTAGTGGAGTATCCCTCGAATTGTGTCATCGTTCTTGCAAAGACAATTTTTTAAAAGAAAATTTTTAAGACTTCGTCTTGGGATAAGTAGTGTGATAGAAGAAAAAAAATGAATAAGAAAACTTTGAAAAGAAAAAGAAATTCTTAAATGGTGGTTACACCAAATTTAAGAGCTCAGGCTCTGATACCACTTGTAAGACCGTTGAGAATGAGAGAGGGGGAGGTGAATCTCGTCGCTTAAAAACTTTTTTTTTCTTTTTCAAAACTTATCGTAAAATAAGTATGCAGCGGAATAGAAATACGAAAAAACAAATGAAAGAAACTAACTTCGATTTTACTTGGTTCGGAGCCTAGACAACTCCTACTCCAAGGACCCAATCCACTAAGATCTCCTCCGAGTAACTTTCGGATAAGAGTTTGATTACAATGATGAAGTAGAGAGTGCAACAAAAGTCTACACCTCTCTAATATAATGAATGTAGTAAAGATGCAGAATGAGCTTGGCGTGTTGGTGATGACCTTGGCATAGCACAGCACAAACTATATTTTAGAATGAGAATTTGATTGCACATAACTTGTTCTCAGCCTTTTTCTTCGAGGCTCTTTTTATAGCTGAGCCATCAATCGATTAGATCCCACTGATCCTGCTGAGTTTCTGAATTCGGAGTTGATCCTTCGACATAACCTTATGATTTGTCGACTGAAGCCAATGAACCTCCCTGGGTAAACGTCCAGCTTCTCAATCTGATTCAGCGCGAAATCAACTTGTTTCATCGACTGAATATACCTATCAATGGATGGAACCCAAGTTTCCTTTCTGACTAGCTGACCATGATCAAATCTGTTGATTCATCGACTGAACATACCTATTAGTCAACTGAACCTTTTTACCTTTTATTCTCTGATTCAATCTGGTCTTATCTCAATGAAATCTCTGAGGATCCGTTGATGGAACAAATCTCTGAGGATCCGTCGACAGAATGATTTAAAATGCTTAATTCCTGCAAAATAGTGTTAGCACAGATATAGTATTATCCTACAAAATAGAGTTAAAATAGATATATGCATGATAAAATAATGACTAGGATTTTAGTCTCATCTTAATTTAGACTTCCAAGTTGGCTCTGAGTTGGATCAGCGCCTAAGTCTCAATTGAGACTCGTCCTCACTGGTTCTCTCCACTCCAGTGACTTACTCTACTTACCATGCGTCAAACCTTTCATGTTTGACGTATGATCCCCAACCCACCAGGTCTTTACTCGCCTCAATGTCTGGTTTACACTAACCCATCGAGTCCTCTTGCTAGATGTCTAGTCCTTCTGACCCGACTATACTTTTTACAGTCTGATCTTCCCAACCCATCTAGACTTTCTGCCTGGTGTGTGGTCCTCAAGATCCATCAAGAAAGTTCAGTCTGCACACTTAACAATCATATCAAATACATATGTTCTGACTTTAAACTCTTTGATATACATCAAAATACAAGCTTGATTATCAGTGCATTTTGCACTAACAATCTTCTCCTTTTTGATGCATGATAATAATTGTTTAATGTCAGAAAAATATACCTTTCTTGAAAACAAGTGATTAACTTAGTTTGTAAGTTTATTGTGTTCACTCCCCCTTTTTGACTTTAATAATCACACTCCTCCTTTGACATATATCAAAAAGCAGTGAAGGATAAGTGAAGCAAACACAATTAAGGCAGATAAAAATCAACACATAGTTAAGTTCAAGCCAAATATGCATAAGTATACGAACTAGTTCATACATAGAGACTACAGTCAAACATAGATAGAAAGATAATATATGACTAGTTCTTTGCGGGAAGAGAAGGCGGCTGTGTGTCAAACCTGGTCTGGACATACTTTGACAACTCCTATTGCTCCATTTGTAGTACATCATAGTGCTTGGTAAGTGTATCATATTGCTGTTGAAGTCTATCGTAGCAACTATCAAAGTGATGTCGAAGCAAGTCTAAGTGACTATCCATATGCTGCTGAAGCAAAGTCTGGAGTGAGTCGAATCGATCAAAAATGTCGTCTCGAAGACGAGTGTAAACATTACCGGATTTCGACGGTGTAGAAGGAGCCGAAGGAATGCCTAGTAAAGGAATCTGAGGTTCCAAGTGAACTGGTAACTCAACGTTAGCAGATGACATCTCCTCCTCAACAGGCTGACGAGCTTGTGGATGCCTAGCCTTGAAGACCAAACTCTGCAAAGTCACTCTAATGTCGGCTAAAGATAATTGTCTAAGTCCTATTTTATCGAAGTCTCTCTAGACGATAATATCTCATATAGCGGTGTTAATGCCAAAAGTACCAATATAAGAAGTAAGAATGTGACAATACACAATATGGACATTTCCAGAAGAGTTATATCCGGAATTGTGAATAATAGCTTTAAAGACCCATAAACCTATGTCCAAGTCTAACCTATGTCCGAAAGCATACATAAGAAATAGGTGGACAGGTCGGATTATAGACTGATCTCTGGATCTCAAAGGTAGAATACAAGATCCCTAGGACTGAGTCTGACAGACTGTATGGCAGATGGACGAGGACCCTCAAAGAATTATGCATAAATCATATCAAAAGTCAAAGCCGAATAGGATTCAGGTAATGGATCTGAATAGTCAGGAAAACAACAAAATCGACTACCCGACATTCTCGTACGCAAGAATTGTTGAAATGAGTCGAGATTTACAAATATGTCTATGCCTGCAACCTTTGTTTTGAAATTAAATTCATCAATTTCACATAAATTATGATAAAAATGGGAGCAAAATTTAAGGTTGGCATAGAACTGACAGTTAACTAAAGATTGTAACTGATAATGATTAATAATATCAATTACTTCAGGGTAGTGGAGTATATAAAATGGGATGTCTAAAAATCTAATGTCAATAAGACTAAAGTTTTTTTGAGTAAATGAGCGACGTAATTCATCAGTTGGAAACCTAAGGTCTTCACTGGCATTAGAGGAGTTGGCCTGAGTTTAGGCTGTCTTACGAATTTTTTGGCTATAAAATTAGTTAAACTTCGGTAAAGAAATTGCATAATTAAATTAAAAAATATGCAATTATGTTACCAAGGCATTATGATGCTCCGGAAGGGGCGGAGATTTTAGAAGCTTCAAAGGATTTGAGCACTTCAGATCCCAAGGCTTGAAGGGAGAAGAATCGAATAGAAGGTGGGATGCTTTTGGTCTCCGCCTCAGTTCTGTTTTAAAGGAATTAATCCATTGATGGATAAGTGGGATCCGTCGACTGATCCTAAAAACTATGATTCACGAGGAGTCTATTCATCTTTTTCAGTGATCCGTCGACTGAACAATTTATTTAGTCGATCGAAAACTCGAACGGTTGTATCAACATTTGCATTAATCGCTTTGGTTTTTGTATTTTCGTCGACTAATAGAAGTTTTTTGTCGATGGAAAACATGAACTATCGTGTCAACAGTTGGATTTTTGACCGTTTGACTTACAGGTTTAAAATACCCAAAATTGAAGATGGAGAAGAACTCGAGGAACATCGATGGAACAAACGTCAAAGAGACAAATTCAATGCCAATGGTAAGGCTGAATTTTATTTACTTAATATTCTACCTGTGCAGGAACTCAATCGGATCGGCAACTATACTTGCACAAAAGAACTTTGGGAGAAGTTCTTAGATCTCCATGAAGGTATGTCAGAGATTAAATTAGCAAAGACGAGACTTATTCCGAAATTAATTGAGCAATCTTCTACTAAAAGAAGTAGAAATGGTTGTTCAATTGCACGCAAAGCTGAAAGAGGTAATTGTTAGTGCAGGGAACACCAGAATAGAACATATGATTTTAATGTTGTCAACAGTTCAAAGTTAAGTCATATTGTTATCTAACCTCTTGAGTTAAGTATGCAAGCTAACTAATTTGACGGATTTAGAGAATCAAACACCAGGCGGAAGTCTAGTCGGGGCAAGGAAGACTAGACGATTAGTTGTACCTAAGAAGCATCTCACCCATTCTAATTGATTGTGTTTAAGTCACTTAGAATGAGTGAGATACTAGGAAAAGAAAATAGATAATATTTTTGAAAATGTAAAGTTAGTTTCAAAACATTAGTTGGGTATATATATATATATAGAGAGTTCTGTTAGCCTGCACACCTTATCCTGTACAACCATGGGCACCTGCTGAGGTGGCCACCTGCACATCATTGATCAAAATATGTGTGATATGATCAATGATCAGGA
>JBBUKS010000008.1:4249511-4262624 GCA_038050645.1 Hedychium gardnerianum | reverse complement strand
ACATTTAAGGGTGTGCAGGGTATCAAAATTGTATATATATATATATATATGCATGGTAGCTAACATTACGGGTGATATATCAGGAGACTCCAATTGTGCTCGTGAGACAGAGGTGCGAACGTGCTAATCATGCTCAGATCAACTTCACTCTCCAGATCACGCAGAAAGGTTTTACGCATCAAGAGGTATCTTTCTACACCAACGATTTAATCTGAATTCGCATGGATCTCTGGTGGGTTTCTTTTCTTCTACGTTTTATTGTTTTAATTTTCGCATGGAACCCTACAAGAAGACTTCCACACCTTCTTCTCTTCTTCAAGCAATGCGTTCCTTTGTGAGGAAACCTTCCCAACCGGGGTGAGATGGAGGTGGAGATGACCGCCGGAGATGGTGATGATGGTGAAGCTCCGCCAAAGAGACCTCTCCGACGAAGGATGAAGGTGGTTCAAATGGAGGTGGAGAAGGGGGAGGAAGAAGATGACTCTTGATCTAGGTCTCGAATGGCTCCCCCTTTGTCTTCACAAACCGGTACACTTTATACCATGCACGCCACAATTGTGCTTTGAGGCACGACCTGACCGTACTTGCTACTGGTGGAAGCCTTCGGGGATGTTGCAGTAAAGAGCATGACCTGGCCATGCTAGGGGACATTGACAGGCAGTGTTCCTTGCTATGGAGAGCTTCTGACTTCTCTTTTGATTCCGTTGGCGCTCCCTTGATGCTTTACAAAACAAGATATACTCAAATTTTAGTAATAAGGCTATCAATTAGAAAGGATTTGAATTAACACTCAAATAATCCTTTACTCATAAAACATGATATAAAGATAGATTTGAGCATACGAGAGAATTAAAACGTCAAGTATGAACACAAAATAATATATCAAATTGTTGGTTATCACGCTCCTGAGCATTCGACATTCATACAACAGCATCTCATTCGGACTCGGGTCACTTCCCGAGCACTTAGCTTCACTCCTAGACTAGTTGGTCTGCTCTCCCGAGCACTCAACGTTCATCAGGTGACGTCCCATTCAGACTTGAGAAACACAGTCGGCTGCAGCCGAATACTCAACCTCAACCTTCGACGATTCGCGTACACCTGCCCAACGACTCGACAACCTCAGAAAGTGACACCTAGCTAATGCCCCTACAGTGTTATAGGTATGGTTCAACAGTTGTCCCCCTTGGCTCCCTAACTGCCTCTCAAATGGACAGTTGGAAGACACATGACATCCTACGTGGAGATTCTTAGATGTATGGTTCAACGGTTGTCTCCCCTCGGTGCCCTAACCGTTTCTCAAAGAGATAGTTGGTAGGCATGTGTCATTCTACATGGAGATGCCCTTCCCTCGGCTACATAATGATCAGCGGAGAGGTAAGTGAAGGGATGATGGTTTTCTTCTCGCACGCGGAGATAACTCTTCTCCACTAATAATCTCTCCTCTCTCCCTCTTTTAAGCATTTTTTTTCTCTCTCACGCATTTCCGTGAGCTTCATCTTTCAGTCTAGCGTTGATTTGACCGTCAAAGGAGCTGCGCTGGCAATGTGTACCCCATTAAGGTGCTTTGACTCGTAGGCCATAGAGAGCACGTCGGAGGACAATCAAAGTTTCTACCCTGGCCCAAAGGCAAAGGGAGAGGAGGAGCCCGAGTGGGCGAAAAAGGACACTATTAAATTGGCGTTGTCTGTGAAAAATTGATACAAAAATCTACGATGATAAGTGAGCGACAGAACATCATTTTGCTCATTTTATGGTGCCTATAAATCGCGCATCCCTTGATCTCCGGAGGCTGGCAGCGAAAAAAGACAATGAGTTTGAAGCCTCATTATTGGTTGTCTTATGTCTGCCCATCTCCATAGCCTTTCACTCCTCTAACAGTAGGATGGGAAGCTTAAGTTTTCCTACCGCCATCTCCATGGAAAAAGAAGAAGTGACACATCAATATCTCGACGGACTTGGCCGTAGAAGAGCTTGCAAGAACATGATATGCTCCATACTCCCCCAAGAAAGTTAGTGGAAGATTTCTTGCTCTACATCCCATTCTTAGATATGCAAACAATCCATTATACAAATCCACTGTGCTCATTCGAGAAAAGTAGACAGTTTTGTCCCTTTCACACCAAAGGTATTGTGGGAAAGCATTGCCCTTCGGCCATTCAACCATATACCACTTGGTAACCTGACCATACAACACTTGACCAGTCAGTCATTCCCTCTAAGTCACTCAGTTAGGGTAGACTTATCTCTCCTGGCCTTTCAGTCAGGATCGAACTGTCTTACCTAGCCCTTTGGATAGAATCCAATATTCTTGCTCGGTTGTCCAGCCGAGATCGAGTTACATCTCCCGGCCATTCAGTCGAGATCGACTTGTCTTTCTTGGCCCTTTGGAGTGGATTCAATATTCTCTCTCGGTTGTCTAGCCGAGATCAAGCTATGTCTCCTGGTTATCAGTCAGGATCGACTTTTCTTTCTTGGCCTTTCGGTCAGGATCTACTTATCTCTCTCAGCCATCTGGTAGGGATCAAACCATATCTCTCAGTTACTAGATCGAGATCGAGCCATCTCTCTCAGTCGTTTAGACTCGACATGGAGTCCCTCCCGATCGCACAATCGAGATTGAGTTACCTCTTCCGTTCATTCTACTGAAATCCAGTTACCTTGCAAGGCCTTTTGGTCAATACTAGGTATTTTCTCTCCCGACAGCCCAATCGAATGACTTACCTTTCTTGGCCCACACTTAGGTATTTTACTTGGTTCGGAGCCCAGCTGACTCCTACTCTAAGACCCATGACCCCTTGGATCATATCCATTGGGTAATTCACTAAAGGTCTCCTCCAAAACTTCGAAAGGAGAAATCGAATACAGATGAAAGAGATAGTAACAACTTTACTACTCTTTTAGTATGCAATAAAAACAAAGTTACCGACAATAGAATAGTAGTAATTGAAGCTTGTTGTCGGCATTGCTCTCGGCGCGAAGGCTTGCTCGAAGATGATCTTGGCGCTGAGAATGAGAGCACGAAGTGAGAGAGTTAGTTGTTATAAAAAAAATAGATCCTAGCCTTCATCTTCGAGGCTCTTTTTATAGCCGAGCCAGCAGACAATCAGATCTCACTGATTGTGCTAAGCTTCCAAAATCGGAGCTAATCTGTCGACGGATCAGGATGATTTGTCGATGGAACCCTAATGAATTTGCTCGGGTTTGCACCCAGCTTCATGATTTGATCCGTAGCAAAATTACCTTGATTCGTCGACTAAACCACTTTATCCAACCCAAGCTTCCTTTTCGACTGATCTAGCTGATCGGTCCCATCTCCATGAAATCTGTTGATCCATCAACTGAACAAACCTATCCGTCGACGAAAATCTTTTTACCTTTTGTGCTCTGATCCGATCTGATCCAATCTTGGATAAATCTCTGATCCGTCAACTAATCACCTTGATCCATAGACGGAACAAGTTTTGAGATCCGTTAACTAAACCATCCTATCCGTCAATGGAACCACTCAGTTTCTACAAGATAGTGTTAGCACAAATATATAATATTTATCTTACAAAACAGAGTTAGTACAAATATAATATTTATGCATGAAATGTATGTCTAAGATCAAGTCTGAACTTAACTTGAATCTTAGTCTAATTGAGGCTTTGATCTCCAAGTTGGTTTAAAACTTGATTAGCGCCTAAGTCCCGATTGTGATACGTCAAGCATATTAATACAAATCGAAAACTTAGTTTCGGTCACACTTACTTGGAGTTCACTCCTCCAAGACTTTTCATTACCTAAGATTCACTCCCTTAAGATTTTCCTCTTGCTTGGGGTTCATTCCTCCAAGACTTTTCATTACCTAAGGTTCACTCTTTTAGGATTTTCCTCTTGCTTGAAGTTCACTCCTCCAAGACTTCTCATCGCCTAAGGTTCACTCCCTTAAGGTTTTTCTCTTGTGCGCCAAGCATTCGATCAACCTTGACCTGCTTGGACTTCTCACTTTCCTAGGTCAACCTTAACCAAGTCTCCATTAAACATATTATCAAACAAACATCAAAATTCTTGAGATCGATTGTACCAACAATCTTCTCCTTTTTGATGTTTGATAATATGTTTAAGTTAGAATAATTACTTAACCCAACTTATCAAATCAAAAGAGTTAGTTCTAACTTAAACTCTTCCTCTCCCCCTTTGGCATACATCAAAAAGAATATTTACTTAAATGCATTGATTCCTAAGGAACTCCTTAGGTTTTGCACCAACAATATTTATCAGACAAAATATATCTCTCTTACCCTTTTGAAAGACAATTTCAAGATGTGTTTAGGGTTTTTTAAGTATTTTCAAAAATGAACATTATTTCAACATTTTAAATACATTTTGAAAATCCTCTTTTCATAATAAAAAATATTTTGTAGGAATTTTCAAATATTTTGCAAAAGTACTTTCAAATGTTTTCAAGATAATTTCGAAAGCAATTTTCAAAATATTTCCAAGGCTTAAAAATATTTTGCATAAGAACTCAAACATATTTTAAAAAGGAGAGATGATTCTTTAAAAATTATTTCCAAGTAGTTCCAAAGGTATTTTCAAGTCATTTTCAAGGAATTTACAAGGTAAGAATTTTCAAGAATATTTTTCAAACATAATTTTGAAGATGTTTATTTTGAAATCTTTTAAAAAAATAATTTTGAGGATAATATTTTCTAAACATAATTTTGAAAATGTTTTCTAAAGCATGATTTTGAAGAATACTTTCAAAAAATTTGTGAAGAAATTATGTTGAAACTATCTTTTTAAAAAACTGAAGATAAGATTTTTCCAAACTCCTTTTCAAATAAATTATTTATTTATTTTTATTTTGAACCTCTTTTCAAAATGTGTTTTTTAATAGGGTCTTTCCCTTAACCTGACACTTCTTAGGATATCCTTGTTACCTACAAGGAAGATATACATGTGTCTTAGGACTTCATGGTTGACTTAAGGATCTAAAATCTTAGGTGTTGGTCAACAATCTTTTTCAGAAAAAAATTTAATTTATTTTTTCTAGCATCTCAACCATTCTAGATCTTCAAACATGGTAATTCTATAGTGGCGTGAGATGATTTATTTGATTAAGTTTGATATCTAATTAAGTTTAACTTTTTGAATTAAGTTAATAATTGATTATGAAATAAGTTAACTTAAATTAAAATTAATCACGTTAAAAGTAATTAAGTTAAATTTGATTTGAGTTAATTTTAGATTTAATTTAAGGTTGATTAGTTAAGTTGGAATTTAATTATTATTTTGATTTAACTATTAAAATTGTTCAACCTTATTTAAAATTTTTGATTAAGTTAACCTTTAATTTAAGATTATTGATTTTGAATTATTAATAATTAATTTTGATTTTACGGGGTTTTGAGTTAAGATTAATTAATTACGAATTATTAAGATTAATAATTTAATTAAAGATTAAGTTAAGTAACTTGATTTTAAATTGGTTTAAATTAATTTTGGATTGAATTAATGTGATTTTAATTTAATTGAGTTAAAATTAATTATGAATTTTTGAATTAATTAAGATGATTATGTTTAAATTAATTAAGAATTAAATTAAGTTAAGAATTAATTAATTTCAGTTTAATTAATTACCATCAGATTACAAATGAAATTGGTAGATTAAATTAATTTGATTTTAATTTGACTTAGTTTATTAATTAAATTAATTTGATTTATTTATTAATTATCATCAACCCTTGACACTCAACATATGCGATATTTGTGTAGCAGACTGAGTTTTCTTGTGATGAGAGCGATATCTTATATTTTCGAGGAAGACTGTGTATACTTAAGTCACACCTGGTCAAAGAGGACTTATTGCAGGAAGCACATCGATCCCGATTCGCAATCCACCTGGGTGGTACCCGAATGAATAGAGACTTAAAATGCTCATACTAGTGGAATGACATGAAAAAGGATATTGCGGATTTTATGGCATGATGTTTGGTATGTCAGCAAGTGAAGGCTGAGCACCATTGATCAGTAGGGTTACTTCAGAAGATTCAGATTTCGTAATGGAAATGGGAGCATATCACCATGGATTTTGTAGTGGGATTACCCAGATCACGGAAAGGTCATGATGCAATTTGGGAGATTATTGATTAATTAACCAAATCTGCACACTTCTTACCGATCCATAAGACAGATTCTTTGGATCGCCTAGCCGGATTGTATTGTAGAGAGATTACCAGACTACATGGTATACCACTGAGTATCATTTCAAATAGAGATCCACGGTTCACCTCCCGATTTTGGCGGAGCCTACAAAAGACATTGGGTACAGAGCTTCATTTTAGTACAACGTTTCATCCACAGACAGATGGTCAATCAGAGCATACTATACAGACACTTGAGGATCTGCTTAGAGCTTGTGTTATGGATTTCGGAGGTAGCTGGGAGGATCATTTACATTTAGTGGAGTTTGTGTATAACAATAGTTATCACTCAGCTATTCACATGGCGCCGTTTGAGACTTTATATTACAGAGCTTGTAGATCTCCTATTTTATGGGACGATATTGGTGAATCACAGATTTTGGGGCCATAGAGCATTCAGCATGGTGCAGAGTTGGTATATCATAGACATAGGTGAGTCATCTATAAATATGTACATATATCCATCGAGTGCACAATGATCACATGCAAGTGCAATTGAAGTCAAATGCATATGCAACACACATCAAATGCATATGCAAAGTATGGTCACTCCGGTGTAGCCCTCCAGCTACCACGACATCTGTGTCAGGATGTAGGGTGATAACTGATCCACTCCAGACACCACTACCTAAGTGGCCGAGTTGGAAGGAATATGACTGACGACTCTCTCGACAACAAGGGAGACAATGGTCATCAGCATGCAATGGTATGCAGTGCACAATGAAATGAGTATCACACACATAGGAAAACATCACACAATAAAGTAAATACTATAACACAGTATAATAAACTCACAGACGGTGGACACCTATGAAACACACCATACACATGTGTAACGACCTACAATGCATACCATACACACATGCACCAAACAGTAATATATCCAACAATAATACAACATAAGCATCACATGAAGTAAATACCTATGAAGCACATCATACACGTGTGTAACGACCTACGATGCATACTATACACGCATGCACCCAACTGCGATACACACCATATACGTGTGTACCACTATCAATTAAGAATAATTAAAAGTACGAGACTGCATGGATAACCAAAATTGACAAATTCAAGATCAAAAATATAAGCATCTAAAGCAGGAATGACATGAATAGATTTAAGGTAATCCAAACTACCAATCAAGTCTATAATATTCATGCACTAAGTTCAAGGTACTAAAAGAGACAAGGATAGAAGTACCCGCCTCCAAATAGGTCGTGCCGAATATTCTCAGATCCGATGCTCCGTCTCGTATTCAGAGCCTATAAGTAACATTATGACAACTATTAAAATGCTACATCCTTACTAGTAATAAACTTACTAGAAATACTATACGGATTAAATACCTAATTAATGGATCGAATGAATATAATTTAGGTTTAGAGATTCGTTATCCTAATCCTGTTAACAAATCTCACAAACCTACATTTCAGTTCTCAATCCTTTAACTACAATAAAATACTTAATAATCAAGCCTAAACATAATAACTTCGTTTCTTGATCCCAATTTCACATAGAGGTTGTTATCCCAATTCCATTAACCAACTCACCATTACCCTATAATTAGATACAATTCATACTACAAGGACGTGATTATGCAAAACTACACTTCTTCACTCCATAACCACCACCCATCATTTATAGATAATGTATCAAGCTATACATCTACCTAACAAAATAATCCAATAAACAATCACCACAACTTTGAATTCACAACCATCATACAAGATAAAACCTTAACAATAACTCAACTAAATCAATCTAACCATAGATTCAATCACACCTTCAATCCTAACTTCGCATAATCACAATTCTAGATGTATATGCCAGAATAATCTACATTTTTCCCCAATCTGAATACACCAATCTCTAATCCAATTCATCCAATATTTCAAATTCAATCATCTAAAGATAACTAAATAACCACAAACCAATACACCAATACTACCACAAACTTTCTAAAATCACATCCACTCTTACCTACTATTGGTAGCAACCAGAGGTGAAGAGGGTGACCGGAATAAGAGCTCCAACAATACCAAAATTTGGTAGGAACAGCAGCCCTATGGTCGACAGTTGTAGACAAGGATTTCTTGATAGAAACAGAATTGAGCATCAACACATGCTAACACCAAAGTACCTAACCCAAATATATGCAAGAACAACGTAGCTACATAAACTAAAATCTCAGCTTACCCTCACCTGCTACTGGTGGTGGTTGTGGTTGATAGCAGGGTGACCAGAGGAAAGTGGCCAGCAGCTGAATCTGAACTCCAACAATGGCCGGAGCAAAGGACTCGGGAAGCTGAAGAAAAGGCTGGCGACTGGGACTATGCCGACGGTTGGAATGTATAGGGGTGTGAAATTGGTGGATCAAACCAATTTGTGGTCAAATCTGAGATGGCTGGTGACAGTTGGATCAATACAAAGTAGATCCAACGATGGCCGAATTTGACCTGGTAGTAGCACACCTAATCTGTGGCTAGCCGGAACAAATCTAGCTATGGACTGTGGTGGCCGAAAATTGGGGTTGCGGCGAGGGCTGATTGGCAGTTGGCGATGTCGGGAAAGAGTAAGAAATGACCTGACCTAACTCAGATCCAACCGACGGTGATGGTATTGTGTCCGACAGCAACTCGAAGCAGGGGAATTCGGGCTAACCAGAAAGGGATCAACGCCTACCTCCTTTGGTCTCGGCCGGGTCGCGACTGGCAGTAGTGGTCGGCGATGTGTGGCATAGGAGAAGAGAGCTACGACGATAGAAGGTCGATGACGGCTGCAAGAGGGGAGATCGAGGAAAGACAAAGGATTGGCAGTGGCCTCGGTGGTGCGACTGGCCGCCCTCATCTGGATGCTATAGCCTGAGAAGAGAGACCACTTGCTGGCTTGGCTTCATTGAAGGGGCGATAGTGAAGAGAGTAAATCGGGGGAAGAGGGAATCAAATGATTTTGAGGGAGAGGAGAAAGGAAATATATGGGTTAGGAAATTAAAACTTAGGTTTAATATAAATATACTGAGGTAAATGTAATTCAACCTATGTTTTAATTGATTCAATCAACTCTTAACTTAATTGATATTTCAAATAGGTTTTCCAAAAGCCTATTATTTATATCTCGGTGAACTCCTCTAATTAGCTCCGATTTTCTCAATTTCGAGGGAGAGGAGAAAAGAAATATATGGGTTAGGAAATTAAAACTTAGGTTTAATATAAATATACTTAGGTTAATTTAATTCAACCTAGGTTTTAATTGATTCAATCAACTCTTAGCTTAATTGATATTTCAAACAGACTTTCCAAAAACCTATTATTTATATCCCTGTGAACACCTCTAATTAGCTCCGATTAAATTCAAATAAATTCCTAAAAATTTCCTTTAAGCTTATTCCTCCATGAACACACATTATTTCTACTATTTTTAATTGTCATATTTAACATTGACTTTTGTAGTGACCCATCTGTTTGTACTTGAAGCATTTAATGTACTCCTTTGATCTCCGAACTCCTAGCATTGGTTCCTCCTTTGCCACCGGTTGTACAATCTGAGTCTTATATGTAGGACACTTACTTTTGTAGTGCCCTTTTCAATGCATTTAAAACATATTATATGATCTTTAAATTTTGAATTCACAATATTACCTTTTGAATCCTCGTTAAGATTCTCCCCCTTGACCATTGCCATCTCAGATTTGGACTCAGACTCTTGTTCTGACTCAGATTCGAATCCTTATTCAGACTCTTGTTCTAACTCAGATTCGGATCCAACTACCTCCTCCTTACCCATTAATGCCATGAATCTGGTCTAGTCCAATTCTTCTGAGTTTGATTCTGATGATGACTTTGGGAATTCAAACTTTGATTTGAACTCGGGTTCGACTTGATCTTCTAGCTTCAATAAGATCTCGTGAAGCTCAATCAACCGAGTCCAAAACTAATATGTGTTCTTGTACTTTTCTAATATGTGTACAATATTGTTATGCAAAATATTACAAATTAACTATGCTACCTTTTTGTTTTCTTCTAAATCTTGAGAGCACTTTTTTAATGCCATCCAGGTGTCGAAATTGTCACTTCCTATGAACCATTCCATTGTTCACCTCCAGTAATGGAAATCATCTTGATCGTATGGTGGAGGCTCGTAGATATTTCACCCTTCTTGATGAGACAACGACATTCTTGCAAAAAAAAACTTAGAAAATTTTCCAAGATTGTCTTGGGATTAGTAGTGCAATGGAAAGAAAAATGATGAGATTGAGAAACTACTATACAAAAAGAAGAAAAAAATTTAAAGAAAAAAGAAAAGATTTTAAAAGGCTCAAAACATTGTTAAGCTATTTCAGCGCAAACTGGCTTTGATACCAATTATTGGATCATGAAAGACAAGAGAGAGGGGGGAGTGAATCTCGTTCAATTAAAACCTTTTCATTCGTGTAGTAAAACCAAATTAGATTGTTAGCAGCGGAATAATAAGAAAGACAAATACACAGTCGATTTTACTTGGTTCGTAGCCCATCGACTACTACTCCAAGACCTAACAATCTTTGACCGCTTCTGATGGGTAATCTAATATAGTTCTTCTTCGCCAAAAAACTTTCGAAGAAGAAGATGATTCATACATAGGTGAATACAATTAGATGCAAGTATGAAAATAAAATATACCGACAACTAAAAGTAGGACTTTGGCGTAGGTTATTGGATAGCCTCTTGGCGTAGTAGCAGAACTTGCACGTAGCAGTAGTAGGAGCAGTAATTGAGATGAAGCACAGAGAGTGGTGTGTATCATTAGCTCGAAGCTCGAGGACTTCTTGTATAGGCAATGATCAGTCGACTGATCCCCCATTCTGTTTACTGATTCTTTCAGTCGATTGATCCTCCTATCCGTCGATTGAACCCCGCTCCCTTCTTTGTTTTCTCTGATCTGATCTATTCGATCTCGAAAATCACGCCTGTTCGGTCGACTAATCCATCTGATCAGTCGACGGAACCCAAAGCTTCCTTTCCTACTTGATTCGATCTAATTGTTGTCATTTCCAAATGTGTATCGGTCGATTGATCCAGCTGATCCATCGACTGATCCTAGGGAATTCCATTTCTGAGTTGATTCAATCTAATCTCTGCATCATGCAAGCTTCGATCGTCAACTAATCCCCTGGATCCGTCGATTGATAAAACTTTCACCATGTTTTGTTGAACTTCGACTAAGTCACTGCCTGGTAGGTTTGATCAGTTAATGGAACCTCTTGTTCAGTCGACCGAACAAAATTTTAACCAAAACTTTATTTTATCTGCAAAACAAAGTTAGCATAGGTAATGATAATAGTAGTCCTACAAAACATAGGTTAGACCAATAAAAGTATGCATGAATGACAGTTCGAACTGTCTTGATCTCAACTTAAAAACCTCCATTAGTTTCTTCTAAGATATAGTAAATAAAATAATAATAAAATATTAAGTGGCGATTAAGAAATAACCTTACGGAATTTTCTAGGAATTTTTTGAGATTTAAACCGAATTTTTTTGACATCGTTTAAGGGGATAAATCTATTAGGTTTTGAGGAAGCCTATTTGGAATATCAAGTAAACTGGGAGTTGATTGATTTCATTAACCTAAGATATATATGATGAACCTAAAATTTAATTAAATAATCATAAGTTATTTACTCTTTACCTCCCCAAATAGCCGACTTCTCCTCACCTCTCCCGATCTCCCCTACTACCGCCACTGTCGGTCCTCGATCGCCGGCACCCATCGTTGCTAGTCACAACCAGGGCCGAGCAGAGGTCGAAAAGTTGTCAGCCTTCCTCTGCTCCTTTAGAGGTTGGTCGACGCTCTCTCCCTCACCTCTTCCGATCTCCCCTCCTATGACCGCCGAGGTTCATCAATCGCCGAGCTTCTCTTCTCCCGACCTCCACCGCCACACCTCCTCATCCTACCACCATTCGTCGGCCACAACCACAGCAAGGGCTGGGATCCAATTAGAGAGGAGCTAGCCGGACTCTCTGTGCTTTTGGAGATCAGTTGTCGTTTCTCATCGATCTACCCAATTGGTCATCGCCAAGACCTCTGTATCGTCGGTCCTCCTCATCTCTGGCCACTACAGTGAGTTTTCATCCACCACTACTGGATCATGCCATCACCCATGGATCCAGCTGTTCCTCTCCTTCCCCTCATCCTCCGACCGCAGTGAGCCACCGTCGGAGAAGAATGAGCCATAGGGTAACAAATTAGCTTTACCAAAGTCTTGTGCAAATTAATTTATCTATTCTGTTACCGAGTAGAATCTAGAATTAGAATTTGGTTGTTGGTTGGGATTGATTAAATCTGTTGTTAACGGTGAGGTGAATGGATTACGTTTCCTTCAATGAATTATTGTATGCTAACTGTGAGTTAATCCCACTACTAATTAGGGATTATGATTAAATTGAGTGAATTATAGATTTATTAGAAGTTGGATAGGTGGATGATGTTGATTGAATGTTGTTAGAAGTTGATCACACCATGCTCTTATGATTAATTGAGATTCTAGTACAGATTTGGATTAATCGATTCATGATGTTTAGTAGTTTATTTAATACATGGATTAGACGATTGGTTTAGTTATTTGATTTGGGGTTTAATAGATTTGGATTTGTATAGATGAGATAACCTTTGTTGGTTGTTTGGTGATCATGATTGGGAGATTATTGACTAGGGATTATGTTAATGGTTCCATGGATGATCTAGTTTGGATTCATGGATCTCTTTGTGGTTAGGTTTAAGATGTTAAGAAGAGATCTCATATTTGTATGTCATGTAACTAGGAATTGGAATTCATCTATGTTCGATACCTAGGATTTTTTAGCTCCCTAAGTTGTTGATTAAGGGGATAGTTAAATAAGTGTAATTAGATGATTAACCCACCTAATTTAATTAGTGA
>JBBUKS010000008.1:4220318-4249411 GCA_038050645.1 Hedychium gardnerianum | reverse complement strand
GATTTACCTCCTCCGTGTTGGTCCTGGGACGGATTGGCGGGGGCGCTGGGGGCGAGCGTTTCGCCTTTTGCCACAATACATAATTCTAAATATTTTATTTATTTATTTATTTTTAATAATCTAGATGTCTAATCTGAAGATAAACAATCTTTGTCTCTGATTCATCTATTAAAAAAAATCTAAATATAATTTATACATATTTAAAAATTCATTTCTATTAAAATTTAAATAATTCTAAATACTTCCAAGTAATGCCTCTAGTTATAGCTTAAAACTAATTCGCAATGCAGCAGAACTAAAACTCACCCAACACTTACATTTTACTGTAGTTCCCATCAAACTTTGTCCATGCAGCAGCAGACGCCTTTTCTTTTAATAAGGTGCATTTGTTGGTCAAATATTCCCACAAGACTATAAAAACGATGATGGTATTTATGGACACGTAAGGAATGGTCCAAAAATATTCAGGTGGGATCGACACAATCATTTCCCTCCCTTCACATCTCTACTTAGAAGACGTCGCCAAACAAACTAAACTAATTACAATCTTTAATGCAAAAAAAAAAAAACAATTGTTAGGAGTCATCGTACCATCTTGTGTATTTTGTTTTGGAAGAAGAGGCCAAAAGGCAGCTACAGCTCGATAGGAGCGACGAGGCGTCGGAAGAGACACCAGCGCCGCGAGGAGAGAGAGCCAGAGCTAAGGAACGTCCGCCCTCGACCTGGTTCGACTGCTCTGCGGAGAAAAAGAGGTACGGTTTCGATCCGCATTGTGTATTTTTTTACGCGTGGCTTAGGAAGGAAGAAAGGAAGCGGAAGTGTGTTGAACTTGAGGCCTCTGTGGGTTTCTTGGATTGGGTCTGGTATATTTACCCTAAATTTTTTAAATTTGGTCCAAAGGGAAGCTTCTTTTCCTTTTTTTGTGATGAAAAAGGTTATTGTCGATCGAGACTTCAAGTAAGAACTGGATTGGACTATTTCTTTGGCGAGCTTGAGTGTTTATTTCTCGATTCTGTTTTCTTGTTTAGGGTTCTCATCATAGATAGTAGAACATGAGAATATTGGTGTTGAAACTTCAAAGGCACAATCAACAGCAGTAGATTAAAGCCCTTTTTTATACGTATACATAGAACCTAGAGAATTTGTAAGCATATTTCAAAGATGGCCATGCAGTGTAGTTTTTCACAAAAAGAAAAGCATGCATTTAAAAAAAAAAAATACACTATCAGATTAGGACGGTGTCATTTTTGAGAGATCAATACGAATACACAGGTAGACCCAGAGAAAATCATGTTTCTTTCTTATCCAAGTCTGGACCACTTTGTTTGATCACAAAGATTAAAGGCCCTTGTTAAGCATTGGGCCCCAAAGATACATTGTATATTAATGTGAGAGAATAGTTTTATGTTTAAATTTGCAATTAAAAATTCAGAAGCTGATAATGCTTTGCTATGGAGTGTTCTGGTTTATTCCTCCCACATTATGGGCACCAGTTTCTTCGATCTATACTGGTCTCTGTACTTCATTTTGAGTAGCACAGGAAAACAGTAATTCTATATAATGGATGACAATGGCAGGTTAAAAGAAGGTTCTCTTACATCGAAGTTAAAAGGTATTGATTTTTTCTTGCATCCTATTTTATCAATATAGCAGTTTAGGTAAGTTTTTAAAGAACATATCCCTCTCATGCTTAAAATAACAAGACTGCCAAAGTAACGAAACACCTAACAAAAGTAATCTTAGCCACAGGCACCAGTTTCTTCGATCTATACTGGTCTCTGTACTTCATTTTGAGTAGCACAGGCAAACAGTAATTCTATATAATGGATGACAATGGCAAAGAAGGTTCTCTTACATCGAAGTTAAAAGCTATTGATTTTTTCTTGCATCCTATTTTATCAATATAGAAGTTTAGGTAAGTTTTTAAACAACACATGTAGCAAAAGAACATATCCCTCTCATGCTTAAAATAATAAGACTGCCAAAGTAACGAAACACCTAACAAAAGTAATCTTAGCCATAGAGGAAAAAGTGTCCATACAACCCACTCTATAGATAAGAGTTTATCCCTTAGCCACTAATCAAACCTTTAGCCAATCCACAATGCTTGTAGGAGATGTGTTCATTAGGAATAACAAATGCTTTTGTAGGGGTTTTACACTTGATGTAATCAAAAAGATATCTCGGAGATCAAGAGTGATAGCTTGGGGTTGTTGAATATGTGCGGTAATCTCTGTGTCAAATAACACAACTGAAAGAGATTACTAATCACTTCATAAGTTCATAAAATATACTGATGTATAGATCTCTAGCACGTGTTCAAGTCTCATAGCATGAAAAGAAGCATGAGGAAATGCCTACTAGGTAGAAGTCAAATTGAACACCATCAAAGAGCAAGCAACTATGCACTGATAGTTCCCACGAACCTTTAATAAGCTCTTTGATATCAGTAGCTCCATTTGTCTTAACCCATGAGCCAAAGGCGAATTCTTAGATTCTACAAAGCATAATTCTTCCTATTTAATTTTTTTGTGGTAAATATGGATCATGATTCAAGGAAGTAGTCAACCTAACATGTGATAATGTTGTTGAGTAGCTTGTCCTTTTAAAACATTTTCTTCGAAGAGGGATTTTGTTGAGTTATATTTGTCACTGCGAGATGATGAGGGCAAATGATTGTGTGCTTAGATAATAGCAGTACCAAGTGGCCAACTTAGGGTTCACATGCCATTGTCGCGGGTCAAGATTGGTCGATAATGAAGGAACCCAAGGTCACCATTGCATTGGAAGATAGGGAAGAATAATTGGAAGAAGTGAATGATCGATGATGGAGCTTGCTTCGCATTAAGGATGTGAAAGGATGGTTGGCAATGCTACCATCCTTTACCTTGAGGATGTAGACGAATAGTTCAGACGAGCTGAAGGAGGCACTCACCAATGAAGGGGCAAATCTCAAGGATGCTAAGGCTGAAAGGATGGTCGACATTGATGTGGATAACAAACATTGCTACATGCGACGAATTACTATGTGTGATGGTTGGGCAAAAAAATATTATGCAATGACACAATGGACCAACAACTAGTTACAACCAATCAACTAACAACAATGACGTGTTGCATGCAATGGTGAGTGCTAGAAGATTGGCGTGCGTTAACGACGAGTGCACTCACTAGAAGAGCGAGGCCTAGAGGTGGCAATTTGTTCAAGTTGTTTGCGACCCAATGCAATTCGGTTTGGGTTGTGCTTGGCATGAATTGATAAGGGCTAGGCTATGTGGAGCATGGCCTATCTTGGTCCACGAGTCGAGCAGAGTAGAGGTGGCTCAACTCACAAATTTGTTTGAACGTGACAATGACACAACTCGCATGGCGAGTTCGACTAGCAAATTTAAAAACTAAAAACTAAAAAATTAAAATAAAATTAGAAAATAATTTAAAAATATGTTTTAATTTTTTAAATTTCATTTTCCTAATTTCTTTTATTTTAATATATTTTAGTATATTATTTTATTTTAAAAAAGCATGGTCAAGTTGAGCCTGGGTTGACTTCAACCGGTGTCAATCAAGCTTGAGCTAATGCTAGTTGCTAAACCCTAATTTAATGAATCAAGCTTGACTAAGTGACAAGTCTAACGATTCTTGCTTTGAGCTGAATTTGGCATGCCACCTAAACAAACCAAGCAGACTTGAGCCGTGCTTGGCTTGGTCAACATATTTTGACACATCTAGTGAGGATAAGCATCGCCTTGTGAGGTGAAAGAAAAATCTTAGATTTTGTGTCGAGAACACATAGGCTTTGATACAAGAGGGAAAGATTTTAGAATTTTCCTAGGCAATCCCTTTTACCTATATATATTATCCACCAACATTATTTCATTTAGACACTTGTAATATACACTATTTCAAATAAGCCTTTAATAGTTTGTGACATCATTTACACATCAACTAAATGGTGTTGCTAAATGTAAAAATGGTTGTAAAGATGAATGCAATGATATTCTATTCGGACTTAGCACATGGATAGTAGTGTGAAACATTATTAACGACTAATCATATTTAGAATATGGTCTCTACTAAAATTGAAACTTAAAGCTTGGAAAAATTTGGAAGTCTAACCTAAACTACTTAAAAGTTTAGAATATAGATGGTTAGACTACCATATATTGTAAAAGACTAAAGTTGGTGCAAGAGGTATAGAATGCATATCCTTGGATATCTCAAGTAAAACCTATCAATTTCTAAATTGGGTGGAACCTAATGGTTATATAGAATTTATTCAAGTTATTGAATCAAGGGATGTGATCTTAAAGACAAGGTTTATCTTATTGCCGAGGAGCAAAATTTAAATAAATCCCACAGAATCTAAGGTTGTAGATCAATCTTCATGTGAACCTCATAAAGCTTAGAAGAAATTTAGAAATTAGAAGTGTTTGAGAATACCCAACATGTTTAGATTGGATTTTTCTAAGTTCTAGGTAAAAGAAACTTGTGAAAGGACTATTTCATATGTTTTAGTTGCTATGTTCCAATTTGATCCAACCACTATAAGGTCGACTATGTTATCTCTTGATGTACCTCATTGGAAGAAAGCTATTAATGTTGAAATGGATTCAATCATAATCAATATTATTGGTGCAATTGTTCCCTAGTTATGGTTGACCATGGTATGGATTGGGTTTCGATGTTTGATTAATATATTTGATAGTTGAGCGATATGTAGTCAAGGTTGATCAGATACTAGACAGTGGAAAAGTCTAAGTAGGTAAAGTCAAACACTTGTAGTTGGAAGTCCAACCAATGTTGGTAAGGAAAGTCCTAATAGGTCATGGAAGACTCTATATTAGGCATATAAGAGGAAGTCCTGACATGCCATGGGGGACTAGATGCTTTGCAGTGACTGAAGTCTAGGCACGTTATGGAGGACTAGATGCTTGGCAGTGATGGAAGTGCAGACAAGTCATGGAGGACTTGGACGCTTGGTAAGTGATGAAGTCTCAATAGGCCATAATTGATGGAAAGTTTGGCAACGATTGAAGTCCAAACAGGAGATGAAGGACGGGATGCTCGGCATCGATGGAAGTATAGGAAAGTATGGAAGACTTGGATGCTTGGTAAGCGATGAAGTCCTGCAGATTAAGGGTGATTAGATGTCAAATAAGGTTGAAGTCCAGAGGAGTGAACTCTATGCAGATGAAGTCATCCTAGCAGGTTAGCAGGTCAACGTTGACCTAAGGCTGGGTAAGGAGAAATCTAGTTGGCCAAGGTTGGTCAATGAGTGAAATCCTAAAGACAAAAAGCCTCTAAACAAGAGAAGCCCTAGTACGTTGAGGTCCACTTATACTAAACCACAAAGTTGTAGTTTAGACAATTGACTGATAGTTGAGTCAATTGAACAATTGACTCAGGATTAAGTGAGAACGAATGACAGTCGACTAGGGTAGTCGACTAGTCATTAGTTGATTGGAAATGATAATATGACCGATACCAAATTGGGAATCTGCTGATAACCTAGGATACGGACAAAGTTTTGACAATGATCGAATTTTGTACAACTACATTAGGAACCGTCAACTAAAGGAGAGAGTTGTTGGGGAAGTGCTGTTGCATTCTAGAGTCTTCAAAGAGCAAACCAAAGCAACAAAAACAAGCAAAGCAAAGATTTTCATAGTGTAATCTTTATTTATTTATTATATTATTTTAATTTTATTTATATTTGTGTGTTATTGTACTATTGTAAGAAGAGGAGGTTTCTCTGCCTATGGAAGGTGTTTGACAAGGAGAAACATAGTGGTGTTTTCAAGATTAATTTACCGACGAATCATAGACCGTAGAGTAGAAACCGAGGTTCCAAATCACTTAAAAGGATGATATTATTGTGCTTGTGTTGTGTTTTTTTTGTTTTTTTTTATTTTCATTGTGCAAGCTAACTTTGAATAGAGACGAGCATGAACGATTGACATGACAAAAAGTATACGCACCTATTTACCTCCCTAGCCTAACAATTCAATCCAACAAACATGACTTGGATTTGCTAAAGTACCACTAGGATACAAACCAATAGTTTGTAAATGGGTATAAAAAGCAAAAGAAAGATAGATAATGGCCTTAGGAAATGCTAGGTTCAATTTGTAGCTAAAATCTATACACAAAAGAAGGAAGATATTTATGTTTTAGTAATTAAAATCACCTTTATTAGGATTTTGTTGGCATTGAATTCCATATACAAGTTAGAGATATACCAAATGGATTGCAAATGAATTCTTAAATGGTGATCTAGAATGGAAATCTACATGGAACAACTAAATTTTTTTATAATGACTAGTTAAGAACATACGAAGGTTAACTTTTGAACAATGACATGATAAAGATAATAAGATTATCTTATCATATGATTTTATAATAAATAAATCGGATAAATGTATTTATAGTAGAATTCCTCACGAATAAAAATTCGTTATATGCGTGTATGTTGCTGATATGCTTATCTTTGAAATTAATTTAAAAGAAATAAATAAAGTAACTTCATATTGCCTAGTAGCTTTCACATGAAAGAAATAAGCGAAAGTGCAATGCATACAAGATAAAGCAATATTATATTGACTCAACCATTGCAATGAGAATATGCTTAAGAAACTTGGCTTCAAAGATTGAGCGTATGGTACTCTGATTAATTTGACATTGAAATTATTATCTAATAGTGGTAAGGCAATATCTTAAAATGAGTTTGCAATAGTTATTAGTTGTTTGATCTATGCTGAATTTTGCAGTGGGGAAGTTTAAAATGCAGTGAGGAAGTTTAGAAGACATATGAGCAATCTTAGAGATATCTATTGGAATGCTATTAGTAGAGTCAAACAAATACCGAAAGGATGATGAACTGTGGTGTAATATATAGATGTTTTTTAGTGGTGCTGGAGAGATACTTGGATGCAAGTTGGATAACCAATCTTGAGGATCACTCATCCACTAGTGTAACATTTTTCACTTTTGATTGGAAGCAATTTCATGAGGTTTTAAGAAATAGACATGTATTAGAGGCTGCATCATGATGTCAGAATTTATGACATTATTAGACACAAGGAAGTGGAATATTGTAAGGATGCATTATTGGATACTCTTATTCAACCTAAGTTTATGCCTATTGTATTTGTACTATAATAACGAAGTTATCAGTGCAATCATGCATCGAGTGTGTGAGTTTGACCACACTGTTTTGATGTGATTGATAAACAATTTAACTTAGGGTAATATTGTATTCATTGCTGGACTTTGGCAAGGATGTAAGTGTGGAAATTATGACAGGTAACTACACATGCAACGCTTGAAAAGTTCTAGTAGGTCAAGTTTGACCAAATACTTAACAAATAGAGAAGTGCAACAGACGTTGACAAATAACGAAGTCCAATAGATGGAAAAGTCCAAGTAGGTTATGGTTGATTAAATAATTAGTGGATGGAGAACTCTAAGTAGGTTAAAGTTGACCGGATAGTTGGATAACGAAGAAGTCCAATGCGAGATGGCAGATGGAGAAACATATAGGTGTGTACTTGACCAAGAAACTAGGTGTTTCTGAGTCATAATCGATGGATTCAATCATCTGGAAGTTAAAAGTTAAGTTCAATTGAATGAATAGTTGAGTCAATTTGGTTTATTATAGACGTTCTTGCCCATGAGCAAAGGGGTCCTAGTTTAGCTTGGGTCGACAGAAGAGTAATTTGAGTTAAATGGGTAGTCAACTGTCGAAAATAACTCTTTGTTTGAATGAGTTGATTGATGAAAGTATTTGTCGGAGGATAAGGTTGCAACAAGAGTCATCTTTAGTTGACTGACATGTGTTGATTTAAGTTGATTAAATATGACTGGAATCACAATCATTTGGAAGATAGGCTTGCTATCTTATCCAATTGAGTCGACTATCAAGTGTTGAGTCGATTGGATAATTATTAAGATGACTAAATACAAGAGTTGGCTGATAGGTCTTCTGTGATCAATGTTTTAGTCGACAAGTGAGGTTCTAAATCAACTGTAATTAAATAGAATAGTTGTGTGAAGCTTATCCAAGCTCATTTGAAGACTATAAATAGAGGAACAAAGAGATCTTGACTAATTATGATCAAGAGACAATTCTACCACCACTCCACTTCTCAAAAGGTCTTTAGTTGTCTTTATTTATAGTATTGTTTTATTAGAGCCGAAGGCCTTTATTTTCAAGCTTTACAAGTTTTCTTACAAACATTCTTTATGATTTTTTGCTTATATGTGTAGGAAAAGAAAACTTGTATGGGGTTTCTCCGCCTCCCTCTAGAAGGAGAACAAATCAAGTAGATCATGGGTAGGACTCGACAATCTGAACCACGTTAAATGATTTGTGTTAGAATTACTTGATTTGTTTTTATTCATCATGTTTTCAATGCTTATCTTTAATCTTGACTAACATAAATGATTAATCCTTGCATTTGCAAGAACATCGAAAAGAATCTATGAATCACATGTCCGCTCCTATTCAATCCCCTTTTAGTCATGCCACCAATTCTAACACAAGCTACATTGGTGAAGTTTGTAGCAATATGTATAATATAAAGTCTATACATCATAATTAACATGATTATTTGAATGATCTAATTTAGGATGATATGATTTTTATTGACTTGTTAAATCAAGCAAAAATCTGTTGGTTTCTCTAACAATGAGTTTGTAAGAAATAAAGTCCAAAGGATGTGTTGGAATACATCTGAACTAACCAAATGATGGAATCTCAACTTGATCCATGAAAATCTCATATTTTGAGTTTAATGAGCGACGATACATCTAAAGCTAAACCAAGGTCTAAATTTACTGACATCCGAAGATAAAGCTACTTGGGTACTGATAGGATAAAGATAGGTTGAGCTAATTGTTGGTTCCTCTGTTGTGATTGAGCTTAATCATATACTTTTATTTGACAATAAGTTTAGCGTAGATAGTTCAAACTAATGATTTTGTCTCAGATTTGTAGTTATCATAGGTCATCAGACCAATGTAACTTGATTAAAGCATTTAAAAACAAGCGTCAAGTGACTTAGAGTTTCCATCTCTATCAAAGTGTCAAGCTTGAAGCTAATCCGAAGACTTTTGTGTATTATAATTTTGCTTTTTGGGTAGATTGTTGCAAGAGTTGTGATGAGTGTCTAGATGGAGGTAGGTTGCCTAGGGAGCTTCATCATAAAGCAATTTGGCACCTATTAATGTGTTTTGGTCAAGTTCCATATTTTTTCAATGTGAGTATAAAATATTACTTGCTTTTGGTGTACGGATTTCTAGATTGAGGCTTGAATAAATAGAATGCTAAACCATAAGGTGTCCTAGAATATGTAGGAGACTTAGATATGTCAAAATGAGTCTTTTAGGTTTTTTAAGGTGACCTGTAAGTTTTGGTTGGTTGACCTAAGGGGCATACTGAGTTTTGGTGACTTGAGTTTGTTTTGCGCGACCACAATTTACCTTGTATTCGAAGGATAGTTGAACAATCATCTTCTGTTAGTCAATCAAATGAGATGCACTCAAAACCTTAGTATTGAAGTTTTAGGTGACTCAGGCGATTGAAGTTTTCCTTTTGTTTGAAGGTGGGTCAACCAATATTTCTTTCAACCATTTTTTTTCCAAAAAGAGATTAGTCAATTATGGTCTTTTGGTTAGTCAAACAAGAACCATCATTGAGGCAACCTAAGTTTTTCTTATGTCGATGAGATTTTGAATATTGGCTTGCAAGTTGCAACAATATTAATGATCAACTTTTGTTGGCTATGATGCTTTTGTTGGTTGCTTAAGCATTTGGTGTAACCATTGGAATTAGATTTTCAACCATATCCTAGGATGATTTCCATATGATTTGTGGATCTTCCATCTCCAATAAACACACTCTAACATCATTTGAATTTTATCATTATGGAAAATTCTTTGCACCTCAGAGATGTAAATCTTGGGATCAAGACTTCATTCTTGATTGAAATCTTGTTTAGTAGCCTTCTTCTCACCTGTGCGTGCTATTGTATTCTCTATGGTGAGATTGGGTTTATTCTCTCTTTGTACTTATTTCTCACTCTTTAAAAGAGTTGTTAATTCTATAGATACTCTCAAAGAGTTCTCTTTGTTGTTAAGAGGATCTAAAGGAATTTTCTAGATCATGTCCTCTCTAGGATGTTTTGTAGATGTTTACTCTATCGGCTTTTGAGGAGTGAGTTTAGAATTTTTTTTTCGAGGGAAATCACAACATACGTGATGAGCCATGGAATAGGAATTCGAAGTTCTACATCACTTTAAATCTTTGTGCTAGTGCTTTGTTGCATTTACTATTTCTTTATTTATTTCTGCTGCTTATCATTATGATCTTGATACACATATATTTCTAACTATTGTTTAAGTTTGTATATCTGTGACAAAAATACTTGATTGCATATTCACCCCTAACCGGTAGCCATTCATCACTAATTGCTCTTAATAAACTTGAGACTTAAATGCTGAGTATCAGGGTTGCTTCACGTATATAATTTTCAGAGTGAAACCATTCTAAGGGATTAATGGGATAAATACTAAACATTCATGAAAGAATATGAATTATGAACATACAACCATATTATTGCCAGCATTTAATGATTTGATTTGAAGGATGTTCTTTGCATAAGTTGTCTCCAATGAGATATATGAAATAACTAGTTCAAGATTTAACTATTATGTTATTTTGTCTAACTTTGAGATGCCTTGGTAAATTGTATATTCTAGTAAAAAGATATCTACACTTATGCCAAGTGTAGTTGAACTTACCAAATGTCTCTAAGCATATTTTTATAACTGTTTTTGTTTAAAAAAGTCATGGAAGATTTTCATATAAAATGGTTCTAAAAGACTTTCTATAAACCACAAAGAACGAAGAAGGGAGTTCAAGTGGGAGTTTAGGGAATAAAGACATACAAGTAAAGCTACACCTATAAAGAGATTTAAAAATGGAGCTTTTTGGTTGAGCTACATGGCAGAACCATGTATGCCAGTTGCAAAGCATATGTGGGCTTATGTGCAATGCACATTAGTAGTGTGCATGGGCATACAAGTGAAACTATACCCATAAAATAGAGAGTTAAAAAATAAACCTTTATGGTAAAGCCATATGGCGAAACAATGTGGGTTAGTGAGATTCACATTGGTTGGCTCAAGTGCAATGCTGATGAGCACTGTGCATGTGTGGGCTTATTTGCAACACATTGCTAAGTGTGTGTGCACGCACAACGGATGCTCACATGTGCCCACATGTGGGTCACACGAGCACAATGTGATGCTTTGTGAAATGGCACAACCCAATCAGTTTGAGCAAATCAGTGTAGTAACTGTCTAGTTGTGTTGATTGGATCTCAAGGCCAGATTGGACTCAAATGGGTGCAATCCAACAAAAACAACATATTGAGGGTGTGAACTAATATTCTCTAATAGATCAAGGGTTAGGCTAAGTAGACACACTCAAATTAAGTAGATAAATCTTAGATTCTAGCAGCCTTCTCTCTCTTTCTGCAAGCAGTCTTCTTCCTCCCCTTTATTGTACTCCGACCATTAGATATGCAAACTCTAGAGGGCAGATTCTGGTGATTTTGTTTTTGATCAGGTGGTTTGCTGACTCCTCGGTAATGTAAGTACATCAATTTGTTTGTATCTTAGAAAATTTCACTGGATTCAGTTGTACCATTGCAAGGGACAAATCAAGCCTTAAGGAGTGTGACTAGTTTCGAGATTGGTGATTAATATATTGTAACTACCTCTTATTCTGATCTACCGATAATATCACATCCATTAAGCTAAGTTTATCATGATATATCCTATTGTAGACGGAAACTGCAAATGAGCATAGGATTAAATATTATGATTCTTGTTCAATTCAAATCCTAAAAATTTAGATCACTTCAGTCAACATGATTCATAGGGTCATAAGAACATAAGGTCTAAAGGATAACATTGACAACTAATAAGAACTGCAAGACTTGTCTAACTTGTCGGATTATTCAAAGTTGATCCATCTTTCTCTCTCTCACACACACAGAGACAATCCTAACTGTTGTCAGCATCATAGTGATTTCCTGCTGAATCCTTGTTCTTCATTTCTATGCAGAACTAGATCATAGCAATGGATAAAGTGGGCAATGCAATTGTGGATGTTGAATCTCTCATGCAACCACCTGATGTAGGTTGCTCTGGAAGTTCAAAGATGACTGTAAGTGGATTAATTGATGTTAGTGTTTGCAGCCTCTGCAGGTTAATTTAAAAAACAAACTTGAAACTTATTCTTGCCGAAGTATGATATTTGGGTCTTTTCTATTCATAGAAGGCTCTTTCTCGCAAGGGTTCAATGGATGTGGAGAGATGTATTAGTGAGGAGCTAGATGCTGATGAATCGTTGCTAGTTGTTAAAGGTATGGGATAATTTATTTTCCTGTTGTCGTCATGTAAGTTTTGGACACGTATGATGACCACAATTATGTGGCTGCTTCAACAGTTGCCTTTTATGGATTAAGCAAAAATTTTGACAAAAAAGAAACTGTTTGTCAAGATTACTTTCTTTCTCATAAAACTATTTGTTAAGCTTATGCATGTAGTTTGACAAGTTGGTTATTAATAATATAAAGTTGAGTTTTCCCATGTTTCCCATATTAATTCTGAGATTTAAGCAGATATAGCCTGCTTCCATGCATGCTGTTTCTTTCTCATAAAACTTGATTTTCTTCTTCAGTAAATTTATTTGCATTTGACTTTGTTATTTTTGTATATGTCCCTCTCAAGTGGAGAACTTGAGGCGTTCCCTTGTGCCATTCAAAACTCTTTAGGCTGTGTTGTCATCACCTAATAATACTGTTTTCCAAAATTTGGGAGAAGGAAGGAACAAAAGATTAAATCGCCTGCGCTTCATCCACCCAAGGAAGGTTCTTTTATTCTTTGCAGCCATGTAAGTGCTAATGAAGCTGCTTGTCGTTCATTCCATTTTGAATCTTATCATAATCTTAAAGCTTTTTCCAACTTTCAGCAAAGGCAGGGACAAGAATTATCATACTCTACAATTCAATCTACTTAAAGTCATTACTTTCATTTCGAAGATTGTAGACTAAGATTTTGTACCTACAAATATTCATTTATTTAGTAAATAAGATAAACACTTCTAACCATGGATTGAGGTGCCAAGCTGTGGCAGTTGACATAGGCAGAATTTATTGTTCCCCTTGCCAATTGACACAAAGACGCTTTGACGTCAACATCGGAGCAACAACTCGTGGTGGAAATAGAGAGGAAGAGAGGCTCATAGTGGAAACAAAAAGAGAGCGAGAGAAGAGAGACCGAGGGGGAGAAAAGTACTTGGTAAGAATGGGCAGCGAGTATGACAGGCACGATAACACGCAATGGGTGTAGAACAACTCTCACAGTGGTGGGAGACGGATGCAATTACTGGCAATGGGAGCAGCGGTAAGCATGGCAATAGGTAGGATAGGTTGTGAGGGGGAGGAAGGTCTTGAGGAGAGGTGAGTGCTTAGAGAGAAAAGAAAATTAAATATAATTTGCAAATTTTAAAAGTACCTATTATTCTAATTAAATAATATTAGAGGAGATTATTCCATGTATAAACTAAACTTTGTTTAATCGTAAACTTGGCTAAAGTAAATACAAATCGTGTTTGGTTTAAACCCACTTGATCATAATTACCATGAGCTCAACCTAACCTTAAATTGACTTGCATTTGACCATAAAGCTCAAAATATTAATTTAATTAGTTATCTAAGAATTTAAAAAAAAAATTAAAATGCAAAAATTTAAATAGCGTAAAATTTGATATCTAACAAATGAATTTTTTTTTCATGCTCTAACTTTTGTGATGTCAAGAGAGACTGAGAGATATTGTGTGAGCAAGCAATAAGAAAATTAGGATTAGATAAGATTGTGTCGAGGTTCTCCTCCTCTTGCTTTGTGTTTCTCTCAACTTTAGTTTTAGTGTCAAGAAACAATTATGGTTCAATATAACATTTTGATTAAATGAAAATTTACTTAATTTAGTTAAAAAGGTAATTTATTTATTATTTCACTATTCTCATTCATTGTATTGAAATATAATTGAAAATACACGATAATTGTAATAGTGCACATTGAATCATATCAAATTATTTTTTTTCAACAAAAAATATTAGTTCAATTTGAAAGTATCAAATTTCTTCAAATTTGAATTATTTTTATCAAAAAAATCTATATTCCAAAATTTAGATTTTATCAAACAAAATACAATAAATAAAGTGATATTTAATACATTAATTTTTATAAAATTCCTATGAATACACTGTATAAACTAATAAATAATATACATTAATTAAAAAAATACATTCTTAATGATGAAGTTCTCTCACATCTTTAAATTTAAAATTGTTTCAATGTTTGTAGAATTCGAAAACAAAGCATGCAACTTATAAAAAAAATGTACATTAATTTTAAACAAATTTACATTCCTAATAATGAAATTATATTGCATCTTTAAATTTGAAATTGCTTTAATGTTGTAGAATTCGAAAACAAAGCACGCTTTAGTCTACAGAGAATCCGAGAAAATCTCATTTTCTAATTGGTTATTCCAATATTTTACCTACAAAAATTGAATAGGTTATAAATGTAAATCATTATAAAATGAAGAAAGGTTACAATTTACTAAAGCTAAAAATTAAATTTAAATTGGTTGCAAACTTTTTAATTCTAAAGATTGAGATTATTGAATTAATTAACAAATATAAACAAAATAACAAATATACATTATGCATTATTAATATGTAAATAATTAATTATAACAAAAATTAATTAAAAATATAACTTGTAAAATTAATTATATTATTATTAATAATTCAACTAAATAAGTACTAAAACTTTATCGACATAGCACAATACGTATAACCTAAAATGCATTATTCTTATCAAAGATTAAAACATTGACACGATTTGAGAATTAAAACCTTGCTTCTAACAATAGTGTCATATGTTCTATGTATAAGCTAGGGGTAAATTAAACTTTATAAACTTCTCCAGAGTCCAGCACAAGAAAAATCTTTTATTTGTTTGTATTATCAGTTTAGCAGATATTATGGAAACTATTTTTGGATTCACAGCTTATGTTCGGACCTGTAACCGGGTCAATGGGTCGGTTACCCGTTGTCAGAACCGGCCAAGCCCAAAAATAACCATGAACCGGTGGATTGAACTGTCGGTTTAAATCGTTGATTCAGCAGTGTTTATTTTATTTTATTTTTAACGTTGGAATCGACGATTTCGACCGTTGTTTTTTTTTAAAATGGTTGAGATTATTTGATCGTTTTTTGACCAATGGCTACGATTTAGTATTCGTTATTCTCCAAACTCTATAAATAGGCAACTCGTTTCATTATTTTCACACCATCTTCTCTACTCTCGTCTCTAAATTCCGAAATCTCGATTGTTTTCGACTTCAGTTCTCCAATTCTAATGGAAGGAGCTTTATCATCTTGGTCTCGGAAGGACAAAGAAATAGTCAATCCAAATGTGGATCTGCATTCAATTTATTGATGATGAGCCACAACAAGTTCCAACACTCGAGACACAAGGAAGTACTAATACTTCTAAGGTTCGGGATACTCCATCTTTAAAATTGTCTATTTTTACTAAATATTTTGAGAAAGTCACTCTTCCGTTTGGAGAATTGCGTGCAAAATGTAAATATTACAAAGCCTCTTACAAATTCCAATCAAGCAGCGACTGAGTCATTGAAGTGACACGTCGAAACGAAGCACTTGACGAAATTTGAAATCGAACATTCTCAAACGCAATTGTCTAAATTTTCCTCGACTAGTGGAGTTACAATTCAAGTTTATTTAAATATTATGATAATAAATTAAGAGAATCATTACTCAGATTTGTTTCTGTAAACATCTTTCTTTTAGTTTTGGGTCTAAATGCACATTTGAAGATTTTTGTCAAGAATCACTTAACCCATCCGCTAAACGTGTTCCCCGAACTACACTTGTGCAATTAAAAAATTAGTAAGGGAAGGAAAAAAAGATTTAATTGAAGAATTTAGTAATTAAATATTTTTTTTAATGTTATGATGTTTGGAGTGATTATTGACAAACTCATTCATATATGTGTGTGACTTACCATTGGATCGATAACTCCTGAATAATTCAAAAAAGTTTATTAGCCTAGAGAGTTTTTTTTATGAAGCACACACTGCTCACAACATCTCTTAATTATTATGCTTAGTTTTAGAAGAATATGGATTAACTTCTAAAATATTTTTTAATATCATTTGATAATGCTAGCTATAATATTGCAAGTATTGATGAACTTAAATTTATATGTCAATTTGGTGGTTTATTTTTTCATATTAGTTGCATATATCATGTTTTAAATTTATGTGTTCAAGATAGATTAAAAAATTTTAAAAATCAAATTAAGCCAATTAAAATTATTATTTTGTATTTATGGTCGCATCCTATTGTAGTAATTGTAGCAAATTTGTCACTCACTAGCCAACTGGGCATCCCTGTGGGGACAAAGGTCGCATCCTATTATAATGTAACAATGACGTAGATTTGATGTACCAACATGTTGGAATTCAACATATCAATTGTAAAAGATTTATTTCAATATAGAGAATTATTATGTTCATTTTTTTATAAAATACTAATAATATCGATGTATATTTATTTTCACACCGATGGAATATATGTATTAGTATTTGTTGTAAAATTTTAAAAGTATTTAATGATGCAATTGAGCAATTTTTCGGCGTTTATTATCCTACTTCTCATTTAGTTATGGTGATTTTTTGTAGTCTAGTTTTAATTTTAAATTAATATACTAAATTTTTATCTCCTTACGTATTAGCAATGAAAGCAAAATGGAAAAAATATTTTTATTATATTTTTGATATTTATTTAGTTGCATTTGCTTTAGATCTTAGACTTAAATTAGATGTTTTACACGAAATATTAATTTCGTATTATGATGCTTTAATTCTATTTAAAGATTTTTCTTCTCCTGATCCATTATACAAAATATTAGAAATAATTTATTCGAAGTTTATAAAGATTTTAGTTTAAAATATGGATTATAAACTAATATATTTGAAACACAAAACATTATTAGTAGTAGTAATTTAAAATTTACAAAAGCATAACTTTAATTAAGAGAACGAACGAACATCCACGAGGATCCTCAACTTCCAGACAGGAGCCGAGAATTTTTTTACGACTAATTTTGATTTTAGTGAAACAGATAGGGAGCCGAATTTCGATCTTCTTCGGCGGTGGTTGCAGAAGATCAAAGTTTTCCCATACTCTTCATCATCGCAAAAGAAATTCTAGCTTGTCTAATGTCAACTGTTGTCGTAGAAGTGACGTTTAGTTCTAGAGGTAATATATTGGATGAACGACGATCTACTTTGTCTTCCGACTCTTTGGAAGCACAAGCATTACTTGATGATTGGATGAGAGCTACAAAAAGAATACAAGGAATGCAACTTTCACGTGACAAAGTAGAAGACTTTGATATCGAAGGAATTAACACTATGGGAATGGGAGATGGAAGTGAATAATAACGCCATTACCTAAGGTAAAAAGGGTAAAACGATAACCGAACTATACGGACTTTGATTCCCCTATACTCTAATGGGATATGTATGCAACTTAAATAAGTGCAAGTTTTTTATTTATTTATTTATATAAATTTATAATTTTTAAATATTTTTTTTAAAAATAATAATAATAATCTTAAACCATCGTGAACCGTGAACTGAACCGTGTAACTAGTGGTTCGGAACCATGAACCGTAATTGTCTTGGATGGTTAAGGGTCGACATTCCAAGAACCGTTGAACCATCGTTCTGAATCGTGATCGGGTTTATATGTACCATCTTACTTTGTAGAGACCATAAAAAGGAGTGTGTTGAAGCTATAATTTCCATTGTATTCATGTATATTTATCATTCGCATCAACTGTAATGTGATTCGCAATATAATCATCTTCATAAATTTCTCCAGCAGGAGAAAGATCTTTGATTTGTTTGTATTATTGGTTTAGTAGAGATCATCCATGTGGAAAAATATTCTTGGATCCACAGCCTAAGTACCATCTCACTTTGTAGAGACCACAAAAAGGAGTGTGTTGGAAGTAATATTTTCTATTGTATTCGTGTATATTTATCATTCACATTAACAACTGTAATGTAATTTGCAATATAATGATCCCTTATAAGTATCTACTTCCACAAGAAAATCATCTGATGCCATATTTTCTCTGTTTATCTGTAAGCCTAATGTAATATAGTCTATCAACGTGCATCACAATAACCTAGTGTAAAATACATCAAATAGAGTCCAAAAGGGTAATGACAAACAGTACATTACAATTGCCTAGATGAGAAGAATAAAACTGCACCATCAACCTAAGTCACCACACGAGTCAACATATAAGGATAATGACAACAGTTAATAACAACACATAATTAACATGCTAGTACATCTCAAATAACTAGCACATGTATGAACATGTGAAACCATCTAATGTCCCCTTGGGACGGACAGTTGGCTAGTGCATGGGGTGTTGTCACTATGAGGTATGAGGGTTAATTCCTGGCTAGTAGCCAGATCCTATCCTCCCCCATGCACTCGTGCTCGGGCTAGTAGCCACCCGTGATTTACCTCCCTTCACATAACCTGGGGACGGACTGTGAGGGGCGCCTGGGGTGAGCGTTATCACCTTTTGCCACCATGTGAAACCATCTAACATGAAGCTCATCCAACAAAAACAATTAGAGTCCAAAAGGGTAATATGAACAATACAAGCAAAAGAGGTAACAAGATAATATCAGGATCCCTTATGAAGTTTGGTACTGTGGTACACTAAGACATGATTACCCTTTCGCCACAATTCTTCTTGACTCACTGAATAAAATAAAAGAGAGCAACCTACCTGAACATGATGTGATTTGTCAATAGAAATGGCTGTGATGGAAACGCTTCCATATAGCTACAAATGATTCTCATTCACTCGGGGTTACTGGAGATAGAGAACAGTTTAGGAATCATCTTTTTAAAATGGTAACACACATATAGAGGGAGAGGCGAGGAAGGAGGGGGATCATGGCTCAGGGAAGCGAAGACTCCCACACTATTGGAAGAGAGGAAGAAGAGGAACAATGACAGGATGCACGGCAATGGGATGCTATAGGCGAAGTTGATTCTTGTTGCTAACAGCATGCTGCTGAGCAGATAATGGTGGAATATTACGGAGACAGGCAATGGCGAGCATGTGGTTTTTTGACGCGGCATGGGCACATGGAGGTGGTGGCAAGGTCTTGCATGCATGAGAATAAAAAACATGGCTTAGTCAACCAATTTGCCGGACTAATTTAGATTAGTTCAACTATAACTCCAAAACAAATCAGATTCAAGTCCATTTAAACCCATAGTGAATTTAAATGAAATCTCATCTGGCCTGATCCTTAAATAGATTATCTAACAAGAAACCCATATTGGTCCTAAAAACCACTAGATCATCATTTAACATCTTGGTTCAGTTGTAAAACCTTTATAACAGTTTACCCCTAATTAAGCTTCTGAATATAACAAAAGCATCAATTAAGTATGTGGAACAATTCACTTCATTAATATTAAGTTTGACCGACCCATCACACATAAGTCCTTTCCACAAATTCGCTACCCTTGTAGAGTAGAGACTTGCTTGCATCAAATACAAGTTTAAAACAATGCTTCTTAAGCAAGTTATTAGATACCAAATCCTCCTTACATTGTGAACATACAAGATATCATTCAATTTTAGAATCTTTCCCAATGAGAACTCAAATTCCATTGTGCCTCTTCCTTGTATTGGCATATTTTCCAAGTTTCCGTCGATAATGCCATCTTCTATTGACTCTAAATTCTTAGTCCTTGCACACATGTATCGTGACCCCAGAGTCCTCAACAAGATGAAGCATCTATGACTATATCTGCCACAAAGATCATTACAGTGAGTTCTCTTTGGAAGAGTTGAAGGCTTTCTTTTTTTCTTGGATTGACACTCTCTTAAAGTGACTTTCTTTAGTACAAAAGATAGAAATGTTCATTCTCTTATTATTTGGACCTTCCTTAGAGGATGGTCCATCCTCTTCTTGCTTTCATTAGGAGCTTTGAGCACATTTTCCTCTCCATTACAACTACCTTAGATTTGTCTTAGTGAGAGCCTTTTTTTCAACCTCTAATATTCCTCTTTGATTTGTGGGGTATTTCCCCTCTTTAAAGAATTTCTTTCTTTTTGTTTTTTAAAAATCTTCTAAAATATTTCAAAGAAGGTGGAAGTTTGTCAATAATGGATGTCACTGTAGAGGGTTCATCCAATCTTATTTTATTCTCCTTTTGTCATTCAAGAATCCTTTGCAACTTGTGGAATTGTTTACATGACACTTCGCTTATCAACCATATTGAAAATTTTTGTTTTACTAATAAGGAACTTTTTTTTTTACTTTGCCTATTTTTGGTTATGAACTTTTCCACTAGAGCATCCTTAATGTTCCTTGAGACTCTCCATTAGGATTATATCTTTCATCTCCTTGATTGTCAAGAGGACCAGCTTCTATAGCAAAAGATTAAACCTTAGTTTGTTAAAATTATGGTTGCCATTGGTTGGAATGACTCCCACGTGATGCAGCTCACTGCACCCTTTATATGCATAGCATATAACTCCTTTAGACATTACCTAACCATGTGCTTTAGCTCCATTAATTCCATCTTTTTCAAGATATAACCTTAACCTTATGGTTACATCTTTATTTAAATGTCTTAAACGCCTTCAAAATCTAGTTGTGAGACTAAAATTTCCTTTAGCTTCAAAGTTTCTTTTTTTCCTTCTCCATGTTTTGAAATTGAATTGTTAGTTTGTTTGAATGTAACTTAGTAACTAGGTGTTCATTCTTTTTGCGTTTTTGGATTATGGCTTTCTGAATTGACATCAATATTAAGACTAGATGGTTAAAGAAAACGTAAATAGCTGTCTTGTCTACCAATATGATCAATATTAAGACTAGAAACTATATTGATATGACATAATACAATATGGAAATTATATTGTTCCGGTCAAGGATCGAAACTCTTGCACGGCTTGAGATTTAAAATTACTTAAATCTCAATTAACAATATTTTTTCTTAATCAAACCATGACACTTGGACCGATGACACTTAGAACTATGGTGCTTGATCTAGTTAGTGGCTATTTTTTTTTTTTGTAATCCATATATCCAGCTCTTCAAACTGACTAATCTTGGAAGTGACCGGTCCGACCCCATAGAAGTTTCCCACCGGAAGCGCTCGCAAAGGCTCATCTAAGCGTCTTCTTAGAGTTGTCGTCCCACTATAGGAGTGGCTATTAAACAATAGTAGTAAGGTTGGACAATCATTATTGTGACAATTTTAGCATGATGAGGTTGAGAAATTTAAGTTAGAACTCAAATGATCCTTGCTCTTATGCATGCGCTATGATTCAAGCTAGGATCTACGAAAAGTTTGCTAAATCCATGAGTTCTCCAAATCTACCTAATTTGACCCAATTTCAACTAAGCTCAGTCATTTTCACTCTTGGCTCCACCATTTCTAGGCAATTTCTCTATATCTAAGTTTTTAAAACTTCACCCGCAATCTTAGTGAGATAGCCAAATACGTGGGAATATCACTTCAACTCGAGTAGTCCCTATTGCTATTAGCGGGTCTTGACAACCATAATCTGGATGATTTTGGAGATAACTAATGGGACATTAATGGCACTTATTTTGCTTCTACTACATAAACTGGCTAACAACTCCAATAACAAAGCATAAATCTGGTATAGTTGCAGGGAGGTACATAAGATTACCAAATAGTTTGTAGGAACAATTGGCGTGCCAATAGTTTGTAGCCAAATAGTATATTTTCCTCTTGTATAAATCTTGTTTATATTTCCTCAGAACAAGAACAGTCTGTTAGGAATTCTAGGCTATATAATATCTCCTAGGAAAGTACCGAGGTTGTCTCAAATCTGCAGTAACAAATTCATTGAAATTTGTCATAGTTTAACGCTGGTTGGCAACCTAACGCAATCCTCCTCCTTTATCCGGACTTAGGACCGGTCATGACTAGTTCGTCATTGAAATCTGCAGTAACAAATTGAGCTTCAAAATTTTTATTCACTTCCATAATTTTCTATTATATTACTACCGTAAATAAAATATTATTCGTTTACACAATTAGAACAACTGTCACACAATATGTTTTCTGCATAATTATGGCATGATCTGTAATGAAGTCCACCTGGTTTTGGAACCTCTCATCATGCAACATATCATCAAGGTTTCTGAATATAGACATCCTCAATCAAAGCTACCTTGTAAGAAGCATTTTTGAATATCCATCTAGATAATCTGCAAACTAGCCAAATACAAGAGAAAAGAGAATGCAAATGTAAATGGCTTGAGCCACAGGTCGAAGAATCACAATATCATCAATGCTATAAGTTTGAGTGAAGTCCTTAGAAATTGTGAGCAATTTTATTAGTGCTCCCTCGCAAGATTCATATGATTTGCCATTGGTTTATGCTTAGTAATCACTTTTCTATAACTGTTTATAAAAGGTTTCTTTCGATAACTAAATGATCAATTCTCATTGTTTCCTTAACAAAATTCCGTCTCTTGCAACAATGAACAGGTCAAGCCTTGGGACCATGGTTCTCATATATTTCACGCTGGCAATTAACCAAAGAGGCAAAGATTAATTTCAGCTGTGGACATCACCTGGTTCGACCTCAGTTTTATTGTTTGAAGGGGCCAGCAAGATAATACATGAAGCCATTTATTCCCACAGGGAAGCTCATAAACGTTTGTTCACTTATTTTCATCTTGTCGGCTGTGTTGATCTTTGAAGTTGAAGGAAAAGTAAACACACTGAAATGTTGTATAGATATTTGTGAGAGAGATCTGTCTGCTAGAATTCCTACTGTAGTGATCATTCTGAATTCAGTTTTTAGAGGCCGCATGGATTTGAAAATCTTAAATCAGTATGATTATTGGCGATGTCAGTTCCCTGTTCATACTTGTAGCTACTCGTGTACTTCTACAATTGTGTCTATAGTAAACTCTCAATCTTCTTTTATGGTTTGCAGCACTATATCCTCATGTTAGCACATGCTTCCTTTCTTATTTATTTTCACTATATATTTGACACTGTTGATCAGACATGCACATCTCCCTACTTATCTTTGTATTGAATTTGCATTTGTGCAAGGATTTGATAAGAATTTGGGGCCATCTGTCTATGTAATTGCAATAGTGATTGTGCATTAGTGTAAGTATCTTCCTACTTATCACTATTTGCATTAGTGATTGTGCTATAAAGTAGTGTGATTGTAAAGGGAATCACTATAAAATGTAATTGCTTAATGGAAGTATATTTTTATCCATAATCTTGTTATTTTGTGTAACTAATAGATTGTAACAAAAGCTCCTAATAGTATTGTTGTTTAGGAATAGAATAAAGATAGATGTGAGATGATCCTAAAAGTATAAGGTGATATTATTGAAATAATGACCCGTCTTAATGGTCTTGAAAACGTGCTATATTTTTGCATATGGTAACATTAGATGCTCTCAAGCGTATAGACATAGGGATGTTTAGACTAGCATGCAAGTGGATTGTCATAGAATATTCTTCTAGACAGGGTTCACCATGAGAATCCAATTAGTTGTTCATATAGACAAGTGCAATTAGTTCTTATGTTAGTGCAATTATGTCTTTAGATGGTTTTGATGTTAGGACAAAGGTTTAGGTTAGTATATGTGAAGGGTGTCAAGTGTGCAAGTGTAAATTATTTAGTATAAGTATTGCAGATGTAATAATGGAAGTCCTAGCACCTTAGGGGTGATTGTACGCTTGACATGTAATAATCCCAACAAGTCAAGATTAACCATTGGAGAGCTTCCGTGGGGCCGGGCCGGTCACCCCAGGTCCGTCGTTACGACCTGGTTAATCATTTTTTTTTTTTGGTTGGACAAGCAAAACTTCTTAGCAAGACTGGTTAAACAAGAAAAATACTCTTGTTAGTTTTTATTTGTACACAATTGAGTGGGAGGTTTGCCATGTAGCTACATTAGGCGTGGACTAAACTCTAGAATTGACTTGGTCTATGATGATAGCCAATCGAATGTGTTTTTTAGTCAATTGAAGCTTCAGTCGGTCCATTGACTCGGGATAAATGAAAAAGGAACAAAATATTATGTTTGCCTTTGTTTGTAATCTAGTCCACTAGTCAGTCAAATATTAATTTGAGTCAATGGAACAATTAATTTGTCAATATGGTTGATGCTTTTATAGCTTCTACATAATAGTCAATTGATGGAGTAATTTTATGAATTTTTTTTAGTTAATATGAGATATTTAGTTTTTTTAAATTGATTAATTTTGAAAATAATTATTTTGATTTTATTAAAAAAAATTATTGATTATTAAGATAAATTTAAAAACACTCGTAACATACGGTCTAATAGTCTAATATTTTAAATTTATTATTTTATCAGAAAAAATATTTTATATTATATCATAATTAAAAATTAAATTATAAATGTATGAAAAATTATATAGATATTCTATTATCCCACTATATTATGGGACGCAATTTTACGATTGTGATAGAACGGTGGTTAGATCTGGAAGCTTCAAGAAAATCAGTTGATTGACGGCAAATGCAGTTGACTAATGTGACCAGTAAAATTGCTCTGCCTTATAGCACAGTCAATTGGAAACTCAGAGTGGTTACTCTATTCTCTTGCCCTAATGGTAACTTTTCTCGTTTTATTTTATTTTATTTTATTTTATTTTGTAAGAAGAGATCCTGTGAGAGGTTTCTACCTGGAGAGTTCCAAAATGAATAACACTTGTGGAATTGTGTGAAGTGACTTGCTAAAGGGTCAAAAGCTATAGAATAGGAGCTAGAGCTATCAAACCACTTTTTTTTTATAATTCTTTGTTGGTCAAGCCGTGTCGGACTCTGAGTGGTTTGACAAGCCTGCGGTGGCGGCCATGGTTTCCCCGTGGTGTATGCTGAGCTTGAATATAGAGAAAAAGAAAGTTAAAATCGAAGAAACAAAAATAGGAAATGGAAAAGGGTTTGGGTTGTCTATGAAGAAACACTTGTTTTAGGTCTCGACCCTTGTTGCTTTCAGTTTGGGATTGGTTCGAGAAGGTCTAATGTCCCTTCCTCTTTGATAAGCTCGTCAAGAAAATATCTTTTCCTTCAATCTTTGTCTATTCACCTTGAGAGGCCCCGACGATTCACTCCAAACATCCACCACCCTATAAGGATACAACTTACGAACTTGAAATGGTCTCAAAATACTCGAGCATACTCAAAATGCTCATCTTCATTCAATAGAATTGCTCAGAGGGTCATTGTGCTCATTCAGAAGCTCTCCGAAGACAGCGATACATCTTCGGTATATCTTATTTAGCTTACCATCATTAGTCCTTATATTTGATCATCGTGCTTATATTTTATTATCATTCTTGTATCAAATACTTAATTGTAACAAGATTTCTCTACCTTCGAAATTTACTTCCGAAAGAAGAAAGATAATAATGTTTTCAGGGGCGATCCATTTAACGGATCAATAGATCATGGAATAATAGCCTGGAGGCTGTGAATCATATTAAATCACTTGTGCCACCTAGTTTCTATTTCCCTTTACTTTATTTCCGTTGTGCATATATATATTTCCCCTATGCAAGAGTTTACTCTGGTTTAATTATTTATTTTTTGATAAACGTTATTTACCTTTCCTTTAGCACACCCGACGATCTTACAAAGTATACAAATCAAACACTAAGGACTTCTAACTAAACTACATCTTATAAAAAAATCTAGAGTTATCTATGTTTTTGTATTGAGGAATATAAAAATGATCATGTGAGATGATAGAAATATAATTTTAGTTTAGAATGTCTTTACATACATTTGTTTGACCATAAATTATAAGTTTTTAAAGATCAAGAAAGTGGCCAACCATGAGGAAGGCATATGTTCGAGCAATGTAGATAGTGCTCCATGATCATGATTGGAAACACCAACAAAATATAGTTTAAATAGGTAGAAAACATATATTACTTATGAAGCCTACACTTGATACAAACCATGAACAAAACACTATACTTTTTAAACATTTAGTATTAATGCCAAATTTCATAAAAAAAATGATTTTTCATGAAAATAAATTTTCCTTGATAAAACATGATAAAATAAACATGTTTATGAATTTTCAAAAAAAAAAGGCATATATAGAATTATTTAGATTTTCATAAATTTAATTGATAAAAAAATTCAGAATCTCAATCGACTATATTAATTAAATAGTCGATTGATTACTAAATAGTTGACTAATTATAATAGTCAGTCAATTTATTGAAAAGTTTCAGTTTTATATATATATATATATATATACAATTTTGATACCCTGCACATTCTTATATGGGCGACCGTAGGCGATAACTGATGTGACCATCTGACGTTGCCAAAATCAGAGTTTCTTCATATTGGCCCTGATTCTCCATATTGGCCCCGATTCGCCAAAACCAGGATTTAGGGCGACAGCTGATTTTGATACCCTGCACACTCTTATATTGGCCCCGATTCTCTATATTTTTTTTCCAAAAAACTTCAAATCTCACGCGTCTCTCTTCCTCTCCTCTGTTTCCCCTGGTTCCCTAAACCTTCTCTTCCTCTCCTGTCTTCCCCCTATTTTCTTAAACCCTAAATCTATCGCCGCCGCCTCTCCCTACATCCCTGGCAGGTTTGGAATACTGATGAAAATGAGGACCTGCAGTTGCTTGTTGTGATATTTTTTTCGCCAGTGAAAGAGTTAGATTTCAACCCTATACTTCAACTATTTTGCATTCTATTTAATAGTTACAACTTATTGCTACTTAAGATTCACAAATTCTAGCAATTAAAATAATTGAACATTATAAAATTGATCAAAGCTTACAAGAAACAACTAAAGACACAAAGAATAGATTGCCTAAGGCCACTAACCAATATATAACAACTAGGTTTCCAGAATAAAACTATTGATAACAGGGCAGATGTGGTTCAAACCAACACCACGTTGGTGTTATTTTGTTCAAACTAGCACCATGTTGGTGTTGTTGTGTTCAAACCAGCACCACGTTGGTGCTGTTTTGTTCAAAACAGCGTCAACGTCAGAAATTTCTTCATGTTTCATGATTTATTTTATAGTTGATTGATAGCAGGGTATAGAAGCATTAATTTTAAATGTCATTTGAAAGTTTGTTATACAATGGTTTTATTGGTTTGGAGGTATTGGACTTTTACTTTCTACAAGATACTTGGTATAATTTCAAATTGTCTTTATTATTGATTGTTCTAACATGTCCTAGGATGAATAAAGGTTTCAAATTTTCACTATGATTCAAACTTCTTTTGTTCATGCAAATTGAAATTTAAATATACTTTAACCAGTAAAAGGTTTGTTGAAGTTAAATAAGATTACTAACTTCTTCTGTTTATGTAAAAACAAAACATTCTCATGATTTATAATTACACATGAAAAACTAAGTCTTTTAATAGTCAAGAAACTGATTAGTATAAGACTTTTATTATTCTATTTTAGTGTATCCGAATATAAATATTTCTAAGGTCAAAATCGATACACTTTGGAAATTCATTCTGATATGAATAACGAAAATGAAAATTCATTCTATATAAATCATTAATTATTTTATGGTTATTATAATTTACTTACATTGATTTACATCACACACAGGTTTATATTCGTGAACTGAACATACCCCATACCCCAACAAAGTTGAAGGGAAGAAGTTCGCTTAGTATCAGGATTTGGAGTACTTCCTTAATCTGCAAATGTGTGAGACATCGCATTTGGCTTATTTGGCATTAGTGTAGATGATTTTCCTCATGTGAATTAAAATTTGTAAAACTGAAATTTTTTACTGTTGGAATTTTCCTTATGTGAATTAAAATTTTCCTTAATTTATAATTTTGAGTGAAACTTCGTTCTACATGTGAATTATACCAATATTGAAAGTAAAATGATATCATTGAATAGAAGTCATTGATGTTGTCATTCATAAAATGCTCACTAGCAATTGAAACATGATATTGAGTTCGATCTTCATATACTTCAACATCGCGGTGGTGCTGGTCTTGCAAGATCAACACCATGAACCGTGCCACTTGGCACGTGGCTATAACATCTTATGGAAGACTCAGAACCTTGGTTGGAGGTCATATATACATCCCAGACACTCACTTCTTCCACCCCATTGAAAATTTTCAAAATTCCAAACTCCCTAGGTTAATTAATGGGTTTCGGTCAAAACTCATTAATGAACCTATAGAGCTCATATCGTAGCCAATCCAACTCCGGTGGGTTCACATGGGTCAAGGGAGTCCAAATATGTCCTCGTTATTATCTGTAGACCTTCCCAATGTTGATCCAAACGGTTTTAATTTTTTGATATTGTGGTGCTGGTCTTGCAAAACCAGCACCACATTGGTGCTGATCTTCGAAAACCAGCACTAGCCGTTCTGATGAGAAATCACGGCAACGTTGGTGCTAGTTTAGAAAGACCAGCACCAACGTGGTATTGGTGTTGCAAAAACAACACTATGATGGTGTTGGTCTTGCAAGACTAGCACCATCAACTGTGTCATTTGGCACGCGACCATAATTTTTTGTGGGAGACTCAGAACCATGGTTGGAGTCCATATATACATCCCAGACACTCACCTCTTCCACCTCATTGAATTTTTTTAAAATTCTAAGCTTCCTAGGTCCATAATGGGTTTCGGTCAAAACCCATTGATGGACCTATAGAACTCAGATCAGACCCAATCCAACTTCTGTGGGTTCACATGGGTCAAGGGAGTTCAAATATGTCCTCATTATTGTTTGTAGACCTTCCCAACATTCATCCAAATGAGTTTAATTTTTTTATACTGCGGTGCTGGTCTTGCAAAACCAG
>JBBUKS010000008.1:4075759-4134402 GCA_038050645.1 Hedychium gardnerianum | reverse complement strand
ATCAAGGAGATGCTCATCTGTGAAAGACATGTTTTTAATATAAACTGGATGAAGGTCACATACAGTGTTGTTCTATTTGTAAAGGGATAAGTTAACGAGTTTTATCTTGAAACTTTTATGGTTGATAGAATAATAAGAGTTGAAACAGAAACAATTGAATATTAATTTGGTTATATTTGAATAATCAACTATATATGCTATTTAGTTAACGATGGCGTCTATGGAGAATATAATGAAAAGAAAATTTCACTTGTGATTCTAACTTTATGATTGAGTCTTCAAATAATTACTATTATGGGTTTTTGAGATAAGATGGAATATGTAGTAATTGTTTGATTTAGTAAATAATATTTGATAATTTATTTACTAATGTTAAGAATATTGGATGATAACAAATGATTTTCCTTTGCTGTAGATTCACAATGAGCATTAGATTTACATTCCTATCTTTTCGAACTAAGACTAAATGAATTTACTAGTTATATTCTTATGCACATTACTTGTGTACGATGTTGGACAAGTTATGATGTCTTTGGGATACAAGAGGGTATAAATGATTTTCGTCTGCTGTAGCTTTTATCTTAGCTGTAAGCTCTTATTTTTTACATGATTACCATATGAATTTTATAGTTGAATTCATGATAAGAAACGCACAGATTGATATGGAATAATATGAAGCTTTAACTTTGGAAATTATTATTATTTGTTCTTTTAAGTTAAAAGAAAATTGAATACATAAAATATATAGTCTGTAATTAGAAAAGAAGTGAGGTAATAGTTAAAGATGAATGAATATTTAACCAAGTAGATAGCCTTTTAATAGTTTTAAATATCTTGTATCTATTACTTAAGAAAGTAGATAGTGATGAAGAACCATTATTAGACTAAAGAGTGGATGATTAAAAAAAAGTATTTTATGAAGCTAATGGAGCTAGAGTGCAAGCAGTTGGAAGTAATTAATATAGCAAAGATAAGAATGCTATGGTAGACGTGTGGAGTTGTTTATGAAATAAAACAAATACTATTGCTGTGGAGCAATTAAGCAGTAGCTTTAATAGATAATATGACGGGAAAAGGTTAACATTGTAGGAACATGTTCAGTGATGGCCAGTGGATTTCATAGTTTGACAAATTGAATAATTATGATTGCATTTTTAAGGGTAGAGGGAGACTGAAACGGACTCCATTTGATGTAATTTAATATCATTTAAAATATTTTGATGCTGCTAGTGATAGTCTTGCATATAATTCTATGGCAAGATATAATCTGAAATAGTTAGAAATGATATTTTGTTTGTATTCCAACATGTGATACCGGAAAGGATGATGAAGAAGAAGGACAACTTCTTACATGGAGGAAATCATAGTCTGATCCTCACCTCACCATTTGTATATAGAAGGTTGTGTATTACCTCACATTGCATGGTAGAGGAAGTTTGGTGGGAGGAATCCTTGTCCTTGTGTGAAGAAGTATGCAGATTGTATGAGAAGACAGCATAGAAGAATCTTTCTCAGCTCATTCCATGTGATGGTTGGTGAAATGATATGTTTGACCTATGTCGGCAAGCACGGAACATGATCCTAAACCTTTGGTGGTCCTTGTGGTTTGTTGTTATTTATGTAAGTTTAGGTTGGGATTGTGTCTTTAATGGGGTAGTGGCTATCTAGTAGTGGGCATGCAAGTTTACTCGTGGTTAGATAGAGGATGTAGTTACAAGAGAGTATTGAATTACAATGTGTATTTATAAACCAGGCATAAGGAAAAAATAAGCTGAAAATTACACCTTGATTCAACTCTCAATTTTTCTTCCTTATTTTGTCTTCCCCTAGTTATCACCCGTGGAGTGTGCTTGAGCAATTCATAGCCAATGGGAGTGTACATTGAAAGGTGAAATTGAGTATTCAAATTTTCTATTGTCTCTGGGTAATTCTCAATTCTATAAACATTATTTTTCTGTTCGGAAAAAAAAGAAGTTGCTTTTGAATTAATGCATGCCTACTTCTCCAGAGTCACATAGATGGACTCCATCCAGCTGCTATTTGAATGAATTATTGGGTTGCCTTGATGTGAGAAAAGTATTTTAGACAGTTACCTTTGTTAGAAATTCAGAGTGATCTTTTCCGATCTTCCATTGTGCCTATTGTCAACCACAATTATTTGGTTACATCGTCTTTCTATGTGCATCTATGAACGTTTTTGTCTTCATCTCTTATTAAGAACCAGTTATGTACAGCAACTACTGTCTTTCTACTTGTTCTCTCGTGGTTTGCTTACTCCCCTCCTTTTTGCATTCTCCAGCTGGGTATATTTGTTCTTATATGCCTTGTGTTAGCTGGAGCTTGGTTTGGTTATTGGGCTGTCCGCAAACTTGTCCTGACGGAGGAAGGGTTGGTCGATTATGGTGTCGCTTATTTTGTTGAATGGTCAATCTGGATATTTTCTGCTGCTTTAATTCTTGAGGTATTTTGTTTCTTCCTCTGTTGATTTAAGATTATTTTTAAGCTGCCTTGACCTTATATGGTATCTTTTGGATTTTTTTGATGAAATCATACTAATTCAGAATGACCATTTTCTGTAGAGCTCTTTGGATACACTTTTTGCAGCAGAGGTGCTCGGTTTCATAATGTTTACCATAGCAATGACAAAGGGAAAAAGGTTACGCTTTCTGCGACGTGTACTCAGGTAAGTCTGATTCATATATTCTGACAGAAGATTGCATTTGATTCTGCAGTATGGGGCATGATATAGTAGTAATTCTTTGCCATATAATGCTGTTGTTGTTTTTTCTCTTGGTAATGCTGGCATTTATACTTTTGGAAAGAACAGTAGTTTGATCTTTAAGAATGTTTACCACATCATAAGACAAAATAAGATCGACCTGATTTTGTGCTTTGGCAAGTTAAATTACAACATTGCAGAATTGTATCCCGTACAATACAAAAGAACCAAAAGTCTGCTATGAAATTTCTGTATTAGGTCTTCTAGTTGTGTTGAGTACTAGCCAGCATCATTGTTGTGGAAAATTCTCCTTATACTAGCGTGTATTTTTTATTTAAAACTCAAAATTCTTTGAATCAACAGATTGACCTTAATAAATTCCTTTCACTCATCTTAAATCTCACGGATCTACAGAAACCCTCTCAAGTAGAATTTCTCTCAAGGTATGATTACCTAAACCAGTCTGGTGATACTGTTTCCAACCAAGCCTGGTAGCATTAAGCCGATATCTCCAACCAAATAAGTTGTCACAGAGGTTTATAATTATCCGTCTGAGCAGCTCAGAGGTTTCTAGTTAATCTGTTTATCATGGCTTTGTTTGGATTTTTTTTTCTCTTTTTTCGTTTTTTATTTTTTAAAAATAAACTTTGAGAGTTGAAAAAAGAAATAAAATAAACAATATTGAGTTTTTTACACATTTGAATTTATTAGAGATGAATAATATGATAAATATTTATTTATTATTTTAAATTTTTATTTTTAAAAATACAAAATTAGTAATTAGAAATTTTCATGAAGCTTTTTATAAAAAAGTTCATCTTAATATCAGGGGGATTCCTTTCAGAATAGCATGTGATGGATTGTGATAAAATAAAAACAGACTTAGACTTCGTTTATTACCTGGAAAGATGAAGCGAGTGGGAAGGGATTGGAAAAAGGTCACACAATTGACATGGTTTATGGATCACTTGTATAGTTGTGATACTTGCTCCTCGCTCCTCCACACTATTTATCAATTTAGGTAGATCAAATCTTGGTGTTCAGTGGGAGTTTGTTGGTATTTCTGAAACAGTCATGCTTTACCTAAAAAAATCCTACTCACAGATTGTATCGTGCAAATATGAGACTATGGGAAAAGGTATATGAACCATTTTATTGTGATTCTGACTTTGGTTTGCTCTCGTCAGACTATTCTGTCAATTAGTGAAATTTCGTATTTCTCATGCTAAAATTGGCTTCAATTTCCATGGATTATAATGCTTTGGGACATATTTCAGCTGAGTCAATATTATTTTCAGGAGCTATACTACACAAAATTTCTGCTGATCACTTTATGATTTCTCTAGAGGAGAATCTTTTTTTTAATTCGATGTCAGAAAGTTGAAGAATGTCTACTAGATCAATTTAAATTGCATATTATATATTACACAATTAACAATACGTTGATGTTTTTTAGGCGAATGTACAAGTGGACTCGAAGGACAGGAGATGGGTCCTCAGCTTCTACATACTACTACAACAGTGACAATTACTCTCGTCACTTGCATGAACATGGATCTCACTCATATAATTCCCCAATCTCAGATCACTTGCATCGACATGGATCTCAACCATATAATTTCCCAGTCTCAGGTGCTCATCGGCTAGATATTCTGATGGTTGATCACTATGATTAGTCAGCATGTCACCAAAATATCATGTGTTTTGCATTGGCGCAGGTTCGATAAATAGGAGGTCACCAATGCATGATGATGACTATTACTCTACCATTCATCGCACTCCTGTGAGGCGCTTCTCCAAGAAAGAGTGGGATAATTTTACCGCAGAACAGACTAAGAAAGGCTTGACAGAGTTGGTCTCTTCGCCTGAATTCCAAAGGTGGGCCATGGACAATGTCGAAAGGCTGCACGTCACGCCCACATCAGATCGCAGAGGGGAAGAAAGGAAGCGGCACGGATTCTTCAGGTGGTTTTAATTCGGAAACCTGATTCCTTCAACTGTTGGGTTCTCCTAGCTTTCAGGATGTAGCATTTTTTTTCTTTTTCTTTTTGTCATTAGGTTGTAGCATGTGTTGTAACTTTAGTTTAACACCAATTGTATGCATGAACTCAATTTTGTACTAATTATTGTCTCGCCGTCCATGTTTTATTTTGTACGAATGAGAGAGAAAAAAAAAACAGGTTTCATGTTGCTGTTTGTTAAGCGTTGCTGCATAAATGAGAAATTCAAGATTATGATTAAGAGATTCAAGTTCAGTTTTCGATTAGCAGAAATTTTTTAAAAATATATTAGTATTTATCTATAATACATTTTTAAAAAATAACAATTTTTTTACAAATAACAATAATATTTCTTATAACGTTTACTGATAATATTTATTTTCGCATTTAGCTCTAATATATTTTAACATGTCCAAAATCAATAAGTATAATTTTATTTTCCGAATGAAAAAATAAACTCATTTCTAAATAAAACATGGCCTTAAAGCTTCCCTTCTTTCCCCTCCTAATTGAAGCACCCTATTTAATTCGATCTACGTATTTCTGTTATCGAACCCAAACGTCGTTTGTCCATCCCAGTTTCTTTTATTTTCTCGTCTTCTCTCAAGCATGGCTTTAGATAACAAAGCAATACACACAGGTATACAATGCAATAACTTGGATTACGGTATGGAAAACTCACATTAGAAAAACTAGAATTCATGTCCCAACTCATGTCCAACAGGATACCCTCTTCAATAGAGAATAAAGGGGGGAGAAATGAAACAAGATCCTTAGCTAAAAAGAAAGTAGGTACTGAGGTTTACAGCCCACTGAACCACAGAAAATTAAACCACGTTGCGGTAGAGTTCCTAAATGTATCCTGCAAGAAACATGGAAGTTAGTCAATATGATTGCAGAGTACATTTTTAAAAAATAAAAATAATAATAATAAAAATAGATGATCGGAATCCCATCTCAATGCGGAAATGATGCAGATGCGAAATTGTAACAGAGAACACAGATGAGATTGTAATATGCTAATCCAATAAACAGAATACATCAACAATACTACAATAACCCAAATGTCTCTATTTGCAACACCAAGATGCTTACGTGAATCTCAGATACTCCATGCGACTCATCCTACTATTTATTTTCCATTCGCTGAGGGACAAATGGAAAGGACTAATGGAAGGAAGAATAGCCTTATTGGACTATTTGTACATACAACATTAACATTTTTTTGATTGTGAATAAATACAATCTGAGTGAAAAGGCACAAATTGTATTGCAAACCTAATAAACATAAATTAAGTATGGAAGATAATTAACCTACCCAGTTCGCACAAATTTCAGAAACGTCTCTTGTATTAGTAGTATCAGAGTATCCCTTTGTACAAAATTGATAGGTAAATATGCAACCAAAGCAAGTTATTCCATATTCACACTTAGGTTTGAACATAGACAGGTACAATTTTGCAGCCCATTGCTTAACTTATATCAACTAATATGCTCATTAACAAAAAAAAGGGATTACTATTAGTGCATAATTCAAAATTCAAGAATGGTTGGATGAAGTTGACTACTCACATATTTTGTTAAATGCGACAATATCACAACTCTGGATATACTCATTTGCTGGTTCAGCACAGAGATAGTCCTCGATAAGGTTATCAACAGAAACCAAATCATCCACAATAGTCATCATGATCTGCAATTTTTTGATGCCATACCCAACAGGTACCAGTTTGGCTGCATGTTGAACAGGTATAGACAAGATTTCAAAATACATATCTCAGAAGGAGCAAAGATACATATTTTTTTTTCTAAAAAAAATATGGCTCGTGTGTTTGTGTTGCCTAGAAAAAGTATACATACAGGCTCCCCAGAGCAACCCGTCCATTTGGACGCTCCTCACAGCTTCTTCTAGCTTCTTCATGTCTGTTTCATCATCCCATGGTTTCACATCAAGAAGTACTGATGACTTTCCAGCTGCTCATAAAAAAAAGAAGAAACCAATGAACAATCTTATTAAGATTGATAACAAAGATATAATTGATACACAACCACAAACTGCACACTTAAGCAACACAGATCAGATAAGTGGAGAATGGATCTTTTGTCAAACTTACACTCTTTCTTCTTGGCAGATGCTTTAACGGCAGCAGCGCGTTCTTCAGCTGCCTTCTTTTCCTCTTCAGTTTCTTCCCCAAACAAATCCACATCATCATCATCATCATCTTCAACTGCTGTGGCCTAAACATATCAGGTATAATCAGAAAAGTAATTCATCAGTCATCACATGATTCCCTCTAATAATTTGGCATTCTACATATTCTAATAAACTTTCCTAGTAGTCCGACTCTTGATTCACTACACTGCCATGGTGACCTTGTTAATTTTTAGATTAGAAATTATCCTTGTCAAACAAGAGTTGATACAAAAATATACCTTGTCAACAACAGCAGGGGTGGCTGGAATGTCTTCAAGCACAGTAGCAGATGATTCAATTTTGACACCCTTCCCTTCTTCAGAGATGCCACTGACATTGTACCACAGAGGTTAACATGGCAAGATACCTACTAATGCTACACCTCAAGCAAGATAAACCATTTTTAAGCACATACCTCAACCGAAGTAGAGCATCAATGTGATTATACCACCTGGCTGCATTGACATATTCAGAGGATGGAGGTGCATTAAGTGTGCCATATACAGCAATATCATCCTTTGATGCTTGGTAACTGAAATGTACCAATTCAAAAGTGAGAGAGATGTTATCATCACTGATAAAAGAGCATGTTAATAGCCCATCCAAACACCTTACCCAGTTATATAACTGCGGGTAAGAAGATAATCATTAAGTTTCTGGAGCCCAGATGCCACATTCAGGTTGGCAAAAGCAACAGCCATTTTTTGAATTAATAAGCAGCCTCCTGTAACCATCTCAAACAATCTAAGTTTTAATATGTCAAGGATTTGTCGTACAGATCAACAGGGGTTAGCATCCATAGATTCAATTGAAACAAAAAACAATCAAGTAATATAATAAAGACAAATACAAACTTAATTTCAAGGGAAAAGGGGGAATATGGGAAATCAAAATGGAAAAGTCTCAATTTTTTATTCACATGCATTTCAAGACCAATGAGAAATAACACTCCGGCACTTCAATAAACGATTTTATCTATCCAAACGAGATCCAATTTTCTGCTAGATCAATCTAAATCTATAGACAAAAAAGTTCTAAACAACAACGATACAGTTCGTGCATCTAAAATTAAGTCTGTAAAAGGCATATCTTCCTATATAGACATGGCGTCGAGAACAGATTGTGCATCTATCACATAATAGCAAAATTACGAAAGGATTCGTCTAAAAACACTAATACCACTGAATTTGCTGAAGCACACAAATCAGAAAACAGTTGGAGATCAAAGACCTCTAGTATAAAAAACAAGAAACGGAACAAAAGAAGCCGATCAGGATCAGAAGAAATCTAGGAAATGAAGAACATAAGCAGCAACCGGATCAAACAAATAGAATTGCCACAGATCCACAAGAGATCAAAACAGAAGAGCAAAGATGAAGACCTTTTAGGGTTTGCAGAAGCGTGAGGGAACGAGGCAATCAAGCGGCGGTGAGAAGAGACGCGAATGAGGCGAACATTTATATAGACTCTCACAGTGGGACTATGGGAGCACAAGCCCTATCTTGAGTCCTCGTACGGTTTGATCGAACCGGACTCAATTGAAGAACAGTTCAAACAAACTCTCTTTTCTAATAATTCTTTAACTTATTGAAATTTCATATATATATATATATATATATATATATATATAATTATAAATTTTTTTCTTTGGACGTGATATTTCAACTATTTCAATTCAAACATTGTTCAAAATATTATATATACGATCATATTTCTTAGCATTAATTTTGTTTAATCTTACGTGAATCATACCAATCATAATTGAAAAAGATAATATTATAAGAAATTTTTTCTTAATATATAACGAATTCAAAAATATTAATTATCAAGATAAATTTAATAATTTTTTTTTAATTTATTATGATAGTCTTATTTTTTTTAATTTTTTATAAAATCAGATTGATCAGTCTAATTAAAAACTTAAATATTCATTATCCATTAAAATAAATAAAATTAAAAAAGAGATCGTATTTTCTAATGTCCTTGATAACCTCCATCCAAAAACTACACCGTCAATCATCCCATCTTTCGAGCAAATAGAACTTTACAATGCATTTTAATTCGTAGAAACATTTGATATGAAAAAACAATGCAAATATATCGAGTTAAGCTCTCATGAGAAGGATTTATTGAAGAAAACATGTCCACTTACTTTTGAGCTTTATAGAACCATGAAAAAACAAAGCTTAATATGAACAATTCGTCTAGGGATCGAACAGAAGATAAAATTAAACTGAAAACTGAGTTGATTTAGAAACACATGTTTATCTACTGCCTAGTGCAAATTTGCTAATAGTGATGCCACCTTCCTCCATTTGGAGCTCCTTCGTGTAGTATTTTGATCCAAGTGAAAGATCAATGTGTTTCCTCCTTTCAGCTGGAATTGAATCGATAGGACACTCTGTGAAACCACGTCTCACAAACCTATAGAATGTAGATGAGTACCTCAGAAGACTCCATTGAACAAGCCACAAGCGATCATAATGTGTGTATAGTATTTCTTTCAGTTGATGCTGAACTAAGGTTAAGGCATAGGAACAAGCATCAAATAATATATGTACTACAGCAAGATGAAAAAAAACTGCATTGTAGGTAGAAATTATGGTTGTTTAACTTGGGGAATTCATAGAACATCAAGGATCTTGGATTGCCCTTCTCTAGCATTAAGTTAGCAAATATGGGGTCTTTCAAGACTATTAATGGACTGTAAACATAGAGTATCTAGGATCCAAGATTGCCTGACAGCATGGGCATAGTATACTTACCAGTCTGCAGCGCGAGTTGTAAGCAGGAAAAGTCTTTTTAGTCCAAGCGATAATGCCTTCTTCTCAATGAAGTCTGCATGAATAAGGAGCATAGAGTGGATGGTCATTTTATTGTCAGTGAAGTAAAAATAAGTTCTGTTAAATTTTTTAGTACAGTGAAGTCTAGACAAATTCAAATAATACTTTTACTCTTGATTTTCTTTCACTTACTATGTACTTTGTTAACTTTTACAATTGAATTAGATAATCAATTTAATTATTATTTTTTTTAAAGAACAACATGGTACAAAAACTATCAAGCATTAGTCGAACTCATCCAAATTCATTTCAACACATTTTGGCATTTGCAAAGCACGCCAACATGTGTTGTATGTTGGCATACTCATTAGCAAGAAGGATAAAGTCAGCACAAGAGAGAATAAATGTGCTAACCAATATGTTTCAGTTGTGTTGGTCGGTAATGACACAAGATTTCAACCCATGTTCCTAGATTTTCATTCTAGCATTATGTTATCACATGCATCCTTCTCTTTCAACTGCCCACTAATTTTCAAGTTATTTTCTGACAATTTTCAAAGCTTTGGTAAACTAAAGCATTCTAGGATTAATACACGATGAGATGACATTGATAATAAAGAATGCCCTTGCACCAGGTGGGAACCATAGACCACAATGACAAAAGTGTGCAAGATTAGCCTGATAAAGGACGAAATCAGTAAACAATGATTGAATATATTTCTCCTAATTCAGCCAATTATTTTAATTGATTGTATATTCTAAATCCAAAACAATAAGTACAGACACATAGCATAGATGGAATGTATATTCCTCTTGCATAGGTCCCCTCTTCATTAAATTTCCAAAAAGCCTACTTCATATTAAATGGAACTTATAATCCTTCGATGTAGATCCGTGTTCATTAGATTTCCAGAAGAAAAAAAAATCCATTGGCCTAATATCATTTGACTCGTGTAAGGAATATAATATAAAAAGATTGAAGCTTAAATGTTTAATCATAAGCTTAATTTGTTGGATTAATATCACTTGAACGGAGTCAAAGCCCAATCTTTAGAAAAGAGAGAAGTTAGTACCTAACATTTTGCCGCCCTGTCCTTGTCCCCGGCACTCTGGAGATGCTGCAATGGCAGCAACTTCGCCACAGTTATCATCAGGGAAGGGAATAAGAGCAGCACAAGCAATTACTGAACCATCTCTTTCAACTACTATAATTGAATCCAACTGCTTGAGAAGCTGAAAAAGACAAAGTTTAATCTTTAAAACAGCATAACTTTGTTAATTATGTGAGTATATTAGATGTCAAAAGTTTTCCATCTATATATAAATTATGAAAGGATAACAAAGGATATCTAACTTGGACTTCTAACATAAATAGAACAAAATAAAACAAGAAAGTAAACCTCTTCGTCAGTTCTCTTGATAAGTACACCAGATTCTTCCAAAGGCTGAATAACTCTTTTAATCCCTGGAAGATCTGCAGTTATAGCTGATCGTGTTCCCTCATAAACGTCACTGACATTTATTATTAGAAAAAAAAGAGAGTTGATTAAAGTCTCAAGCTGAAAAAAGCCTTTCATCAATTCATCACTAGGAAAGAAGTTCTAAGAACTCAAAGTTCAATACAATAATGTAGTTCTCATATGCAAATTTTACCTACAGAAGTTGAGACTTCAGAAACAGAAAAGGCACACAAATAGCAAACTAAAATCTTTACTAACTACCCTTGGCATGTCATATTGCAACTTGACCACAACTACTGAATTCCCAAGATGTCTCTTAATGCAATAAATTGAACCTTTTATCCTAGCTCATAGTTTATTGGAAATCTTATTAAAACAAGTGTGCGTAGTGAACAAACTGAATTTGATCAACCCAAAGCTTTAAGCGAACTGCTCAAATCAAGCTATAATCTCTGGATTATCATGTTGTTATTCCAGTAAATGTCACTAAAAGGTATTGGCAGGATGCATACACACCCAGCCACCATTGTCCCCACACCATCCCTGGTAAATAATTCTAGCAGCAAGGACCCACCAAGAGTACCATCAATTACGTGAGCTCTTTGAACTCCACCCTACAAAGACAGATAATCTTCTTGAATATAAAAGCTTTAAAAGAGCTGCAAGAGTTTTTCAAAGTCAATTCCAACACAAAATTGCTTAAGAAATGCTTCAGTAAACTGTAATTGATTGGAGAAACTGAAGGTAGATAGATATCAACTTTGAGACACTAATTAGCAAATGTGGTGTCTTCTACTTTAAGGACTATAGAAGTTCAGAGCTTTTAAAGATGGGACTATGGGCAATGAGTCAATGAGGATACATTTTTTTTATTTAACAGAATAATTTGGTAAAACAGATGGCTCCAAAGGCTTATATATCCTATAAACATAACCAATGATGGTAGGAATAAGGTATTCACAACTTCAAGAACTTACTCTGCACACATAGGCTGCAGTAGCCAGCTCAGAGAGGTAACCATTTAACCTACTTGGTCGTTCTTCTCCCCCAATAGCAAACCCCTGTTTTCCATACCATAGACCATTCCCATTGTCAAACCCAACACCGTTATGAAATGTTGCATTATGCCTTCTATTATGTGCTTTTTCATTCCAGGAGAGGTTATTATCTCGATGTGAATCAATATACCCTGGAGAACAAATCAATTCTTCACCTCCAACCTGGACATAATTCTCAGTTACTGCACTTTGCTTGGAGCGTTTCCTGATCAACATATCTGCATCATCAAGTGTCATAAAACGAATAGGACGATCTTGTTCATCAAGAATCTTGCCATCAGTGATACAGATAAGTTTGTCTGCTTTAATGGCTAGTGCACAAGCTGCAGCAACTTCATAAGTGCTGCAAAATCAAACAAAAATTTTGGTTCCTCAATGGTAGCAAAGAAGGCATCATTAATATTCAAATGTAACCACTAGAGTCATAAAGCTTAAATGAGAAACAAGAGAAGACTACTAAGCTACATATTAACCTCGGCTATCAAATTTCTCTGACCAGGATTTATTCCAAAATAACCACCATAATGACTATCAGGTTTTTATTGCAAATATGCAAAAACCAAAACAGCAGTAGTTATAGACCTGACAAATAATTGCAGAAGTGTGAAGTTCAGTCAGTTAAATGGGCCAAAAATCACTTCTAGACTTACATATTACAATAGAAAATCAAATATGGCAATTACTCATAGGGAAGAACCAAAGAATGATCTCCACATTGAAATTTTATGAACTCTATTTCCTTTTTCTTTATTTTATTCCTGATGGATGCTAACCCTGCTTGAGTAACACATCTACAATTTGATCATTTCTTCACAAGACTTTGTCAGTTCACTCAGTTGTAACATAGAGTACAGTATAGAGTACACAAAAAGCAAAAAGTATATTTGAGCAAGCATATGTGGTAACTTTGATCTTTTGCCGGATCATGAAAAATGCAGAAATTAGATGTATAACCAAGAAAGACAACAGCCAAGGAAAAGGTCCCTCAGCAAACCAAATTAGAATGCCTGTTTGTCACCCTCAAGACTAATTTATGGATCTTTTGACCAATCAAACTATCAGAATTTGTCCAGATATCTAAAAGACTATGATTTGTCTCTTTATATGGATACAGAAAGTATTTGCAATGACTGATAGCCATTCAACTGTTAGCCCTTTCCTCATGATTGGAAATAGTTATCTTGCACTTAGTTGCAAATTTAGTGTTCAAGCTGAACAAAGAAATGAAGCAGATTCAAGTCCTTCTATAAGCTCTCCATCAGACTGTGGCTGGCGAACATTGTGGACTAGGCCTTTTTTATGAGGGAAATTATATAAATTCACGTGCAATTTAAAATTTCACAGAAACAGTCAGCACATATAGAATGGATTTCAATATGGTGCACAGCCAGAAAAGGCACACAAACCCAATATCTATGACCCTCAATGGACTAAAAAATAACCAATATTAATTGTTAATAAAGACAAACATGTGCCAATTTATTGGGCAATACTAGATCTAGAGAATTTTAGGTGCATTTTTTTTTGGTGAGCACATGAAGGGATCTACAAAAAATAAGAATGTAAGTATTTACAAAATAATAATAATTCACTAATGGTTTCATCTAGAAGATAACCACAGAACTGTTAATATTCATTGGATTGAATATAGTTGCAGGAAGTATGAACATGGATTAAAATTTAATTCTTCAGAAAAAAAAAACAAAAAGAAAAATTGGCATACTTGCAATTTAAAACTTCTCCTGCACTAGAGCAACCTAGATTGCTTAGTATAACTAAACATTCCTTGTCGAGCCATTCTCGTATGCGTAGAACATCTATCTTTTTCACCTCACCAGTAGACCCAAAGCCATTACCATCAACTACTCTTTTCTGCAACATGAGATCAGCAGCAAGTTACCTATCCTCACTAGAAAGAAGTCATAGAACAAATCCAGAGAAAAAAATTGTCCTCAAATTTCCCAAGGAAAAAAAAAAGAAAGAGGAAATTGCAGAAAATATGAACAAGAAGGTCACAAGGAATTCAAAACCTTGTTTTCAAGGGTAAAAAAGAGAAGAACAAAAAAAAAGTAAAAGACCTATATCTAAAATAATTTCTAAAATGGATAAGAAGATGATAGTCTTTGTCTCAGGTGTTGCTAGAATATATAAGTTTAGTTCCACATGAATAAACTTAGTTATTAGGTATTATGTTGGCGTCTTATGTAGAGGTGTAATTGTCCACTTTCAATCAAATAATCTAGTATATTCCTCTCAACTTACTGTCAAAGCAGATTAAATCCTTGTATCTTCTAAGATTCCTTCTTTATTACCAAGTACCAACTAAGGAGGCTGTTGGCCACATGAGGTAACACATCTGAATCTTGTGTTTCCTCTAAACCATTTCAATTATGTGGTCATTGCAACCCTTTTCTAATGGCTCCATGATTTTAATTGCACATCATGCCCTTTTGAAGTTCAATGAAGTGACTTAAATTTTGGAAGTTGAGGCATTCAGGACTGTAGGTTGACTCCTCCAGTCTGAGAAGTTGTGATCCACGTCTACAAAGGATAGTGCTTGTTAGTTGCAAGCTTCCCAAATTATAAGCCACCCAGTGGAAGAAGAGAAGCAATATGTCCCAATTAAATTAAGCTTGGATTTTCTATAATTTCTGTCTTTTTTGTGCATATCTCTTGAGCTCAGTATTTACCCATTCCCCCACAACAGAATCCTTTCAGTATGTTCTCGTAGTTATAACACAAAGGGAAAAGGAAGGTGTTTGCTCTCTCTTGTAAATGATTTCATTGTAAACTGGAGAAAGGCTAAACAAGGGTAAAATTTTATGCGTTTAGTTATGGAGCAAACATATGATATGAGAGACTTGCAAGTACATATCTATTTCACGTAAAATTACCTTAGCTACAAGGAAGTTACCACTTGTCACACAAACACCAAGTTCATGCCAACGGTCATTGTCACCATGTCGACGAAGACTTAATATAGGTGGTCCAGGAGAAAGCTTTGTTTCTATAGCAAGACTAATCCTTCCAGCTACTTCCATTGCAGCCTCTAGTAATTTAGAATCACTAGTTTGATATGGACCGACATACTTGCCCTTGATACCTGAAAAAAAGAAGTTAAATTTTGCACAGCAGCTTGGTCTAATTTAAATAAATATCTCGAAATTTAAGATGTTCAAACATCATATGTATTCAGTTATTATAATTCGTAGAGCAAGGACATACAAACAAAGAACACGTGTACTTTTACACATTGGTGCTATCATATTCTGGGAATTTAATTTAATTTAATTTAAATAGATATAAATAGGGCTTAATTAGGATTAAATAGGGAATTTTTACAGATAAACCGTGTTATATTAAAACTTATCTATCGCTTTCTATTTGAGTTTTGTATTATTCTGAGGCTATTTGGGTGTCTACGAACGCTATCAGTTGTTGCTTGATTTAATTTCGCTTTCAGCTCAAATTGAATTCTAATTGAAAGTTGTGAGGTTGAATTGACAGTGAACCAGGTTGAGTTCAACTGACATTTAATGTCCCTATCAGCTGAGCTAACATAAGGCACCTGCTGCGTCTATGTGGTCTTTGAAGGAATTTGCATTCTCAAATCTCAGCACATTCATAGACCTTTGACTTATCTAATATTATGTCATAGATCTGAGATGATAGTTGGAAATTGCATTGCAATATTGATTTGTAGAAAGCATTAGGAGAGTATCAGAAAACAAAACATCTTTAAACAAATTCTGTTATTGTAAGTAAAATTCAGAATGCCCACACGAGTTTCATCTGTTTCAGAAGGCTGTGTATTCAGCAAGGAGATCCTTGAATAAGAAAGGTAACCTGATTAGCTGGACAAGTTCAGGAGCTTCTACTTGGTCATACATGGATAGGACCAATACCTATGCCAAGGCATTCTTTTACTTTCTTTATGACATGGAAGGACAAAGGTGTGTAAGATTATATTTAGGTTACAAGAGAACAATAAACAGAGGAGGTTGTGGTTTGGCACTACTCTGAACATGGAGGGAGGAGAACAATAATGGAGCTGGACCAAAATGAGTAATTCGACAAGCAACTTATGATAATAGTAAATTATCCATCTGCTTATTAGTAAGTTCCAATGTCAAGTCTATAAATTGACCTGGGCATTTAATTTAACTGATCCAGTTTGTTAAAGTGAATCATTTTGTATAAACTTTTAGAGAGTTTCTTCCAAATAGAAGCAGATTATTTTGAAAATTTTCTAAAATAGGTTGCAAGAATTTTATTTTTTGGAGGAAGCACAGATGGAAAATAGTTGGTCATGTATCCTAATCTTTCATGGGATAATTTCAATGGTCGCACTAGATAAGGTTTCCTAGCTCTCTAATGTTTTAAGAGGAGGAAGAAAAGGAACCAAACTTCTATAAGTTCTGTTCCACCCTAATTTCCATTGGAGTTCATTAGCAAAAGAAAAAAAATAAGTGATGACAATTTGAGAGAATTGGAAAGTATATCAGCTATGCATTTCTCATTGTTTGAAAGAGGCAAACAGTGTCAACGTGAATGAATTGAGGAGCCAGAAACTTGTTATGTGACAAAACACTATGACAGCAAAGAAGAAAATGACATCAACAAAAAGTTTGAAATGTTTGTTAAAAGAATGCAGATCTATAGTAAGCTAAGTTAGTAGAAATTGAACAAAATTTCCTCTGGAACACACAGAGGAAATGCATTTTCTGATAAGGCAAGAAATTTTGCAGAGTAACAGAAGAATAGGAGTCCTGATAATCTAGAGTCAAAAGTACGTAGAAAAATAATACCTTTTTCTTCCAACAACTGCTCAATTAGGACATGGGTTCCAGGTACAACTACAAATTTGATCCCAAGACCATGAAGGAGAGAAATATCCTGCAAGTTGCATTAGCGATGATTTACTGATTACAATCAGTGAATACTTTTACTTTTTAAGCAACACGAGGCACCAAAAGGTACTAAAGAAAGTAAATTAAGTTGTTCTTAAGATTCTATTACTTGGAGCCATGTAGTCAAACTTTATTGCATTGATGTCTTACGGGTGTTATTCCTTTAAGAAAGGCTTAAAGATTCCTCCATGTATTTAAAAAGGAAACATAATTAGCATATTATTAATCGTTCAATATTCAAATCAAACAAAAAACTATGAGATTGGCTTGCCAAGTCTCAGTTTCAAACTATACAGTGTTCCATTTCATATTGAAACACAACTTAATGTAGAAGCAAACAGACATCAACTTGTAAGTGCTAACCACTAAACCAGTTTATACACAGATCAAGCACATTGGGATCAGCTTGTCAAGCGTTAGCCAGTAAACCAGATTGAACCGACTCACTTGTCTGATACAAGCTTTCTTTTGACATACTTTTAGTTTACTTCTACCCTTTGAAATGGATCAAATGTATAGAATGAAATAAATAATCAAGCTAGATCTAGATACATTCTAATAACACCTAGTTAAATTATCAGCGTTTGATTGTAATAAAAATCATGAAATGTAATCCTAATTGAATGAAGATTAAATTAAAATGAAAAAAAAAAGATTAAATGAAAGCTTAAATTTAACAAACAAACATCCAATATATATACATATATATTGGCATATATAGACTTTTAACATGTGAAAAAACAAAAAGCCATCTAGGATACTAAAATCCCGCTGCAATGTCATGTTTTCATTTTTCATGGTTGTACAGGCCAATACCATCAGTATACTGAAGTATAGCAGTCAATAAGTGCAATATCTGTCATTTAGCAAGCCATATATGACATTCAATAGGTTCATTACATGCCTTTACCAACTAGCAAGTGATTAAGGTATGCCAACTGACATAAGAAGATTTTGTAGCTCGGCAGAATCAAGCCAATATGTACTGACTGTAGTACCACCAGGTGTAGAACAAGATTCCAATCCAAGGTAAGAATGTCTTGTTAAATAATAATATGGCATTAGGTGTTGGATTTAATTATCTCTTAAGGTGGGCTTACATGCGATTTAAAGACTTGCGATATCGAAACCCGTTAAGTGATCTAACTTAAGTTATTGAGTTTCGGGTTATTAGATGTGGACCCCGTATGTGTAGAACCCTTTAGCCTAATCCGTTATCATCTATGGGCTGATAACGGATTGATTGCCTATATAAGGGGAGGTCTCCAAGGGTTTAGGGCATCATCTTGAGACATTTCTCGGTTCCCCATTAGACCAAGAGAATTCGGCGGCGTCAACCCTAAGCCCTTGGAAGACCTCTCCTATTTGCTTCCGCTTCTTCTTCTTTCTCAGGAGATCTATTTGGACGACGCTAAAGACAAGGACTATTACTCTATAATCAGGTTCTTTGTCGATTTTAGTTTATATACTTATTTCTTATTTTGCTAAGTCATGATAAGAAGAAACTAAATTCATACTCATGTTTTTATTTTTTTTCTATATGAATTTTTATTTTAATTATCTAGAATTCATACCACTTACAATTTTATAAGAACTAATAAAACAAAAATACATTCATATAAAAAAAATGATTGAAAAAATAAATTAGCAACTATTTAATTCGATTAAAAAGACATCTTTGTCTCACAACTACTGTTCACCTCCTCAGCATTTGACAAAGTCTCAAATTCTCATCGATTGAGATGAATAGATTATATCTTTGTACTTGACACTACTGTTCCACTTTTGTACTTGAACCTTTATATATATATATATATATAATATTTGTTTTCATCACAAATTAGATCGTTCATTCTAATGTTTAAATTAAAAAATTAAAAATGATATGGTCATATAGTTTCATCCATTCTTTCTTTGGTATTGGTTGTGACAAGAAAAACTTCTATTATTCTTCCATTACTATGAGCTTTTTTTTCCTCTCTCTTTTTTAACAAAAGATATATTAATTTTAAAATATAAGATTGAGCTAGAAAGGATGAACAATTCAATTGGTTTGAACTTCATGTAATTTGATTGAATCGAATGAACGAATTAGATGAAATATATTTTATGTACAATCAGACATCAAAATTTTTTTAAAAAATAATAATTTTTTAAAGTACACTTTTATTTCAACTTTATGCCAGTTTATCAATTAATTACTTAGCCAACCAGTTAGCGACAAGTGTATATGTCTTTAAGATTCCATTAAACTTGCACCCAGAGTAGTTGACGCGGGAGTGCAAGACAAAGATCGAGTATGCTGTCTGGATATCCGCAGCTAATCCTCCACGACCGAAATCATCATCCAACCATTGAATTTTAAGGAGCCAACGGTTTCAATTTCTCGGTCGACTTCTTTATAACGCCCTTGCGGTGATCCTCTCGTGTCGTCTTCCTCCTCTTTCTACCACCGCGACCCACGCCAAACCTTATCCATGGCCCAGATCGATCAGCGCCGTTCTCTCCTTGCCGCAGAACTTTCCGTTGATGCGGCTGCCCGACCGCTGACGAATGCCGCCTCGGCGGCGAAGCCCGGGGGCGGGGCTCGGGTGCTCTCCTTCTTACTCCAGACCTTCGTCATGGCCGTCGCCCTCGTCCTTTTCTTTATTTTCGCCGGAGTAGCTGCTGTCTTCCTCCTCCACCTCTGCGTCGTCGGCCGCGCCTTCCGCCGGCGCCGTCGCAGCGTTGGACCTGCCGCGACCGACCGAGTACCCGGGGATGCGCGAACCGGCCTCTCGGATGCGCAGATGAAGGATCTCCCCTGGTTCGAGTACGTCGTCCGGTCCGCGTGCTCGCAGTGGCCACCGCTAGAGTGCGCAGTGTGTATAGAAGGCGTCAGGATGGGGGAGAGGTGCCGAGCGCTCCCACCTTGCGGGCACGTCTTCCATGTTTCCTGCGTCGACCGGTGGCTGGTGAGGTCTCCGAGTTGCCCGATCTGCCGTGCTTGCGTTGGCGTTGTCTCCACGGAACCGCCAGTTAGTCGGCCGCTGGGGTTGGTTTGATATGTGGATTTCTGTAAGTTTTTTCGTTTCTTTGATAGGGATCTGTGTTCCTTGTACAAAAAATTGTCCCATTTTTACTTCAATGCAGCCAATATTAATTAGTTAGCTGGCTGCTTGGCTAATTCACTTCTATCCTGGAGCATTATCCGGTTACTTGATCCCCAAAATTCACTTTTTGATAGAATTAGCGATATTGTGGAAACAGTAGTATGTCTATTTGTCAAGAACAGTTATTGATGACTGAAAAAGGAGTGAACGCCTCATATCATTCTCTATGAAATAGTTAGACGTACATTCTCAACCTAGTTCTGTTGCGTGTTAAAGAGATATTAGCTGATTTTGAGGTGTCAGGCTATGTCATTTTACAAACATTGTGATGGTTATCTTTCAGTTATTCGTTTTTGAAATTTGGTGATGAGACTTTTTGCTTGATTTCATATGCAGTAGCTATTCAAGGTTATTGAATGCTTCACTTGTTTTTATTGAATTTTACATATACCCTTTCGTTACTGGGATTTCTGACTTTCAGCGAAGATTTATTAGTTAATGCCTGAGCTCAAACTGTTCTAGTCATTAATGCCCTTATTATGCAGGTAATTAGGCCTTTATCATAGCTGTTAGAAACTAAATTCATATATGTCAGGGTAGCCTTCATGTTTAAGAAATCTAACCTTCATTAACTGGGAAAAAAAATACAACAGAGCAATTAGTATAAAACCAATTTTTAAATGGAAAAGTACAAAATTAAGATATTATGGATACTGATGTGATTGATAAAGTTTAAGAGTTAAAGTCATGATTAATAAAAAGAAACTAAATAAATCACCATGTAATATCATTAAAATTGATTAATTTAGATATTATTGGTAATATAATATTACAGAGGTCATGATAGAATAGTATTCATATTGTAGATATCAAATAATTGGGCATGTTTTATTATTATTGTTGCATAAACAAGTATAAAATATAACTGTCAAGGTATGGAGCCTTGCATCTACGCTTATATTATGCTATATGAACTATCAAAGAAATAAAGATTGACCCCTTAACATTGGCCCCAATGCAAAATCTTGTATTTAAATATTGATTTTTTATCTATTCTTGTAGTTTTTCTTTCTCTCCGCTTGGAAAGAATTCCTTTTTGTGCAACGGTGATGGTTTTGAGGTAGTTCCATGCTCTATTCTATTTACTTATGCAGAAATCACATAGGAATAATCTCAGAACCATTGTTTTGGAATCATTTTCTGCCCAACACTTCAGCTTGAAATTGAGTGGTAGCATGTGGCTTCTTGTTAAGAGATGATGAGATCTCCTCTTTGGTCATGGAAGGTGGAGTTATGTGGTAAGATCAGGCGGTCAAGTTAATCGTTGCAGCTGAAGTTGACCAATGAGTGTGGCTACGATTTGGCAAGCAATGGGGCCAAATTTGTTGGGCGATGTGGCTAAATGTGGCAAGTGATGCAGCTGATGTCAGTGATTATGTGGTCGAGATCTATGGCGAAGTCAACCAATGTGATGGGGGTAAGACAATTCCAACGTTGGTGAGGCACGGTCGACTACTAGCACAGGGAGGCATAGTGGAACGACAAGAGTGGGCAGGGCAAGATCATCAACAAAGACTACAAGGGTAATCTCTTCATTTCATTTATTCCTATTTCTCTTTCTCTTAAAGTAAACAGGTTGTTTCTCTTTTTGGAATCACTCGAGGTGGAGTGTTGATGCCATTGTGGCATATGAATCTGAGGTGGCAAGAGTTTGAATCTTGGTTTAGTGGGAGCGTGTGGGTGGGTGGACATACGCATCGCCTTAAAGTCTTTCATTTGCATCATGAGCACAACACAAGCCTATAGGGGGTCAAGAAGTAGTAGATAATAAAAGGAAGAGAAGGAAGAATAAGAAGGCGACCTTGACATTCAAGCTCGACCGTGATGCTCCCTTTGGTGCACTGGGATGTCATCCGCAAGCTCAACCTCACCTTTGGGCACTAGAAGACAACCTTGACAACTCTTTCCAAACTTGACCATTATCACCCCTTTGGTGTACTGGGAGATTTTCCTCGAGCTCAACCTTTGCTTTGAGCACCAAGATTTTGTCTTGAACGATTATTTTTGCAAAGTAATTTGGGCATTTATATCCGTCTTTTGCTCCATCAGCATGTTTTTGGCCACTTTTAGGTGCCAGCATTATAAAGCTCTTCCTTCTCCAAGACTCTTTTCAAGTAATCAAGTGGGGGAGGGAAGAATAAATGCCCCTTTCCCTCCCCTCTCCACGTAAAGGTTGAGGTAAACAATCTCTGAAAGTCAAGGGGTGGATTAAAATTTTGAAAAATCTGTTATCTCAATCAGAAAGTTGTTAAGGTATACAAACCCTGAAAGTCAAGGGGTAGATTAAATTTTAAAAACTTGTTACCCCAGTTAGAAGGTGATACAAATATAATTTAAAGAGCAAGAATCCAATTGCATTTATTTTTCGTTTATATCATCTGCAATGTTGTATTATTGCATATTCAGATATATTCAAGTTAGTCTTTTTTATGTATGTTCAGATTATTCCTGAAATTTCATAGTTAAACAAAGATAAACATGCACCATTTGGCTTGCTCACCCAAGTACTTATTTCCCCTTGTTTTTGTCATTGCAGACCACGTTTCCAGCAACTGCCCCAATGTAGATAGTTTAACTGTTATAGTTGATAATTCCCTAATCAAGAGGGAATAAGGACATCCGTCAAGTATTCCACTGAAGCCTGAAGAGTAGAAATCCTCTCATGATTGGAAGTTTCATCGGCAGATTTTTGCAGTTAATTCACTGCCCAATAGTGTTGGCATGATCTCCTTAGCATCTTTATTTCATCAGACTGAAATGTGCTATTTGTTTACATGATCACTAATCATTGTGGCATCATACTTAATAGTTTAGTGGAAGATTGTCATGCTTGTTCAAAGTCCACTAGCTCCCAGTCCCACCTGCAAGCTTTTCACTCCCAGGTTTTCTTCCTTACGCTTCCCACTTCTTTTGAAATTGACGTCTAGAGGTGTGTTAGCACTTATTTTACTGGTGTGTTGATCGGCATTGATTTATTTGCTTAATTAAATTTGGTGGCAAGACAAACTTAGTGGTGTTTTCTTATGATTAAAGTAAGTTATGCATTGAAATGATGAGGAGGATTCAAGTGCTGCAGGAACACAAAAGATTCTCAGGCTGCTGCTCCTGCCATCATAATTTCGTGTCTCAGTATCTTTTTCACCTGCAAATTTTGTACTCAGGTAAAGAATCTACAGCCAATCCTCTCCCTTGTTTCTGCTACAGTACAATCATTAATGATGGGAAGAAGGAGAAGAGAAGCAACTAAAAGGTTCCTTTCTTTTGCTTTGTTCCTTTCGACTTTTATACTTTCTGTAAGTTTGTCTCGTTGCACAGAAACAAATACTCCCTTTCTCATGGAAGCAGACATTTGTTTGAACATGAACATCTGAAGGTTTAGCCAAACAATTACATGAAAATTTGAAAATTTTCTAATACATTTCGATCGATAAGTGAGGGTGCAACTTGTTTTTCTTGGCCATGTTTTGATCCTTGAAGCTTGATGAATTATTAGTGACTACAGATGTCCAAGAGTTTCTTCCTTCCTTCCACTATCTCGTCGAAGAAATCATCCATTTGCCCTACGAGATTTTCAGTTCCACATCGCAGCATCGCGAGCCATGCCTTCAGGCTCTCCGCCTTCTCCTTGAAAGCTCCTCCGGCGAAGTCCAGCTCGCACCCTGCTCTCTCCAACTCCTCCAGTAGCTCATCGGCCGCCGCCCGCGCCTGCTGGAACTCGTACATCAGGATCCCCGGCCGACCGGCCAGTCCTTCCATCTTCCCCACCATCCGCTGCTGCAGCCTGACCATCGAGGCGGCGAACTCGGAGCTGAAGAACGTCGAGTTCTCCATGACGGCCAACACCGGCGAGCAGGAGACCGATCCCCATAGCAGGATCATTAGCAACAGCGAACTGGCGTTTCGCAGCGCGTAGAGCACTCGCCGGAAGCCATTGAACCCGTTGTACCTGGACTCCATCGGCACGCGATCATCGAACCTGAGCGATGCCGGCGGGATCCTCGTCTCCACCAGCACTCGGTTCTCCTCCTCCAACCCCATCGCCTCTCTCCGGCATATTGCCGCAGAGCGCATCACCTTCGCGTAGCAGAGGCGGCAAGTAAAAAAATCATATCTTTGAGCTAAAGACAAAGCAAATGGGTCGTTTAACAGACCTGGCGCGCGAGGTGGGGATTGAGGCCGGCGCGCCGCCATCGATCAATCGAGGAGACGACGTCGGAGCCAGCCGAGCAGTAGCTCTCCACGCCGGAGACGCCGAGCTTGATGACGTGGCAAAGGTCCCAAAGTCGGGAGCTTTCGTCCATGTACTCGTCGAGCCACTTTCCGCCGACAGGGAGGTGGAGCTTCTGGACGACGCCGGTGAGCTGCGAGTGGAGCGATCGGAGGAGCGTGGCGGTGTGCTGCAGGAACTGAAGAGACATGAAGGCGTCCGACGCCAGCGACTGGTCCAGCTCATCGAGTCCGTTAGTGAGGTGGGAAAAGAACCCATCGACGGCACTGGAAGAAGGCTTCATGGCGGAGACAAAACAAAAACAGAGGAGGAGGCGGTGGAGCGAGGAGCGTGGGGAGTGGAAGGAGCTCAACTCCCTGAGCTTTAAGAGGAGGAGACGAACGCAATCATGGCGGATGTCTGCCGCGGAGGGAGAAGGATGATTGGGAATCTTCCATGATTCATATTGTTTAGTGGCAGGAGCAAAACCGGCAAGCTCTGCTCATGAGTTCTCCTCCCTCCCTCTAAAGAAGAGTTAACTCGCTCCAATGGACATCGAAGACCCCCATTGCTTTCCCAAGAACCGAATTGCTGCATCTGCCAGTGTGGGAGCTGCAATTCCATCGTTTGACTGGGTGCCATCGAGTTCTTTGCTTTAATCGAACAGGGGACCAGAGTCGAGGTGGAAAGAAGGAGGGCCCTCCTGAATCAAGTGCTCTGTTTTGTCGTCACTCCTCTGTCTTTCCTCTCCTCACTTTTCACTCCCATTCCCAATTTCCTCTCTTCGATTATCATCCTGAAGACTTAAAAGAGATTCAAGTAGTTGGCTGGCTGGTTGGTTGGTTGGTGATTCCTTTAAACACAGTGAGCCCCTCTGTTCTCTCTTCTTCGTTGTCAATTGCTGGTCCTCCTCGACAAGATTCATTTTTTCCGTCTTCTGCACCTCGTACGAGTCTCCCTGCTCGAGCTTCCTCGCCTGCGAGATCGAGTTCGCTGGGCGGCGATTAATGACGGGCGGGGCGGCGCCTCATTCTCATTGCGGTGGCGGTCGCCATTGGACCAGGAGTGGTTGGTTTGGTGCGTGTAGTCGCGTTTGCAGACAGAGGACCGACAGGGCCGCGTCGCACTGGGGATTTGCGAGGTGGATCTGAGCGAATCTAGTCCTGATTGTTGGGCGGGGAAAGCGACGGCGGCCACCGGCCGTGCGATAGTAACTTGACTGCTACATGCACGTCGATGGAACTATGCGCTCCTTTGCCAACTGGTAAGATTTACAGTATCGAGTCCCTTCTTTCCGTGTCATTCAGATTTCCATGGATAAAGTATAGATACATCCATCACACTTCGCTTTAGCATCTTATCTCATAGTCGTGCAGTTAGTTGCTTCCATTAATCATCAACATTATCGCCATCATTCCTCCGTAAACTATCAAATCTGAAACATATAATCGAGTCTTCAAAATAATAATATCATAGTTAGGTCTTTTAAAAAATAATGAAGAGATTTAAAATTTTAAAAATACTCATCCTTTAAATAAATTTTTGTTAGTATTTTCAATTTATTCTAATAGTCGATGAAATTTTTTATAGAACCGAATGGATCGTTTCAAATTTAAGTTATTCGTTATTCAATTTGATTAATTTTTTTATTTTTTTTTGAAACATACAATCGAGAAGGCTGCAACAGTGTCACACTGTTCTTTGAAACTTAATGGCTCTTTGCATGGTTCTTGTCCATGTCTTAGGGTTTACATGATTCCCTAGTTGATCATGTGCAATTGTGTGATAGGATTGTCGTCTGATTTATAGAATGAAGAGATCCATCAGCAGAGTGAGTGACATTACTGTTGAAGTGACAGGAGTCATACTTGGCATAGCACAGTAGCAGGTGCTCACGAGGACATGTTCATTTTGTGTTATTTATTTATATTCCTTTAATATATATATATAATTAAATAAATAAATAAATTTAAATAATTTAATAATATTTATAAATAATTTTCATAAATCATATTTATTAATAAAAAATTTAAACATCGTAAAGCTTCTGTCAAAGAATATAAAATATTTCTCCACTCTATGCATGTTGGAACTAAGCATTGAACTGTTCTTTTGCTCACTGAACTGAAATTTTGACCAATAGTTCTTAATGAACTTCGTTGCAATACTAGTACATATTTTTGTTTGATTGTTGGTGATTTATTTTACCACGGCTATAGTCAATTAACCTAAATCTAAATTATTTTGAAAATATAAAGATAAATCAAAGTTTAATTACCTGTGTGTATTCATGTCTATTTTTCATGTTGAGATTATGCAACAGAAATATAATAAAGGAAAAAAAAACAATGCTAACAAATAAATTTAATTTGGTTCAGATATCAGACCTTGTTCCTAATCTATGTTATATAATAATCCTTTAACAAGGGATGTTAGATTACGATGAATTTACTCCTCTCATAAAAAAATGAAATGCATGATAAATTCTAGTTAGTAGTCAGGTTTTTATCTTTTTTTATATACTGGTCAGTGTTCGGATTAATTAAACTAGCCTCCGTGATTTATCTCCTCCGTGTTAGTCTTGGAAAAGACTGGCGGGATCACTGAGGACGAGCGTTTCACCTTTTGTCACCAAGAATAAAATGCATGATGAAGAGTGGAGGGATATTTTAAAAAACATGTCTTCCAAAGTAAACACCAAAATATAGTGCCTTCAACAAGGACGGAGCCACATGGAAGCCTACCCGGGCTTCAGCTCGGGGGCCTGGTGATGTTGAGAAGCTGCAGTAACTCTTGTTATGTGGCTCTGCCCTTACTTTTTGAAGTGGAGAAGGAGCTTAGTTGCAGTTACTATAGCCCGGGTAGGTCAGTCCGAGATCAACCCGGCTAGGTAGATCAGCCCGAGTAGAAATCGATTTCTAGCTCTACCACTAGCCCTCAAAACATTTTGGGTATTTGGTAAAGTTGAGTGTGTCCTTTGGTAATCCTTGAGATTTTAATTGGAGACTACAATATTGTGTCGTGTGTATTTTATGCACTAGAGAATTTGATCAAATATGCATTCCATTTGTGCTAAAATTGTAAAGATCAAAGATTACAACCAATCCTAATTTTATAGATACTTCAAAGGGAACTTATAAACATATGAGGCTCAATGTATGGTATCTCTAAAAGGTGGTATTTATTTAACCTTCAACCTTCGAGTGAAGGACAAAAATTAGTCATTAATGTTTACTTCATTTTCCTTAATACATATGAGAGGCGACGAGGAAAAGGTTTAAAAAAAAAAAATTGATCTTGCCCTCATGCCCAACACAATTGCCTAATCAATCACACAATTGTTAGATCACCTCCTTCCTGATGTTGTTGCCCTATCAACACATCACCCTCTTGTCCGACATTGCTTTCAACCTTGCCTATAAGGCTACCAATATCAAGAGAAAAGAATTGTAGCGGGCAAACAACAACAATTGCTCGACATTGTCGCCCTACCATGTGTGAATCACCAAAATAGATGGGTAAAATGAGAATTGCTAGTGTCATGTTTACCAAAAGAGATAGAAAGCTTGATTTTGAGTTTGGCACCTTAAATTTAGTCACGGTTATCGATTGCGAGTTAATATACAAGTTTTAGAAGTTTATACATGCTTAAGTTTGAAGTGTTAATAGATTAGTTCTCTTATCTAAGTGAGTAATGGTACTAAGCTTTGATGTTGTATGTTCCTATTCTTCACCCTATCCGAGGATTGTTCTCGTCTTCGTGCCCCATTGTCTCAATCGGCCTCTACTCAACCTCCACCATCCTCACCAATAATCCAATGGTTCGTCAAAGATTTTTTCAAACCAACTCTAAGCTTCTACACATGTTCTACCACATTGTAGGAGTCTTAATTGTATGGCTTAGGCTCAATCTTCACTTCCTTTTCCAGTGACTTCGAGCTCCTTTAGAGGTTCCACCTCATTGCAAAAGTCTTCTTGTTTAGCCTCCACTAAACCTCAATCATCCTCGCCAATGACTTTGAGGCAAGAGGTTCATTAATGTGTGATGTAGGAACAAGAGAACCAATTGTGAGGGCAATGAAAGGAGTGGAAAGAGGAAGAGATAAATTAAACTTTCCTTATCACTTTTGTTGTTTTCCTCCTCTTTTGCCCAATCTTTGAGCAAAAGCAAATTAAGTATCAAAGTAAATCTTACTTTTTCTCACTAGTTTCTATGTCAGTGATCAAAGGAAAAGATCTCCATGAGTGAGAACTCAAAAATCTCATGTCCAACAATTTAATATCATTAGTATAGATAGACCCTAAAGATATCCATAGATTTTTATTTTAATTCAAGTATCCAATTCACCTAATTAATCTTGGACCGCTGAATAAATTCGAAAGTGCTCACAGTAATTTGCCCAGTAATAGACCTCTACAATCGAAAATCCATGATAAAGTTTGTCCTTGCCCTAGCTAAGTTTTGAACCGTGATACTTTATGAATCCACCAAACGTTTTACCGTTGTACCATGCCAAGAGCTAAAGATATTCATATATGTTAGTATATCCAAGTGTTACTCATTAATCTTATAATCAAACATGAAGTATTTGCCCATGAAAATAAAATGGAACTAATTAATAAAAAATGCCCTAAATGATTTAATTTTTTTTCACAGCTTTCACTTGTTATTTTAATTTTATCTAAGCGTTCATAAGACATCATTATCAATTTCTTTCATTTGAAAAATTGTACCACTATATTTTATATTAAGATATTTAAAAATTAAGTACTATTCCTAATTGAAATTCTTATCCTTATAGAAAAGGAATTTTAGCAAATACAAAAACATAATATTGTTTCATAACTTAAAATAGAAGAAAAAAAAAGTTTAGGTCTCAATCACGGATAAGTGTAATCTTTGAATAGATTGGCCCCAAAAAAAAATGAAAATTTGAGATATTATTATGGAATTCTGTCAATCTGTTGATCAAGAGAAGAGACAGAAGAGCATCATCACTGTTGCAGCCACAAGGCATTAATGAACACTAGATAAAACGATCCGAATTCCTCTTGCGATAAAGAGAGGAAGGAAGGAAGGAATCAATGATATGGCTTTTAAGGTGGAAGAGATTTAATTAACAAGAATCCATGCGCACTCAAAGTCTACACTCTTTTTGATTTTCTATATTGTATGCTACAGAATCTTTAAGATTTGGATAGGATGAAAGATACCCTGAGAGTTGATAGATACTCTGCTTTTTGAATCGATCTACAGCACAAGTCTTCCACTGCATCTTTAAAAAAAAATGAATGGTAAAACACTAACAATAAAAAGTTAAATTCCAAATGCAACTAATATACTAAAGGTCAAGTGTGTATAAATTATACTCTAAAATCTCACAGTAAGCAAAGCAAGACCATCTGCTTCTAAGATTAGTTGAGCCAAGCTCGACTACCTGAATTATCAAAAAAGAAATAACAAGAATTATCACCATGTGCATCCGTTGATCAACGACTTGTTTCTCATCGCACCGATGGAGTTTAAAGCTTTCTTTACTCTGATTGATTGGATAACTTGCAATCAATTTCTGTTTCATCAACTACATAGTTAACTTTACAAGTTCAACTAACAAAAGTATTAACAATACAAGGCCGTAAATGGGCAGCAATTTTACAAGCATGGGTATCAAAATATTTAGTTGAAACCTGCAGATCAGCCCATGTTAGAAAACAACAAAAAGCTTCATATAGAATTGATGCTACTCTTCCCAGAATTTTCCGTAAATTGCCTTGAATAAGATGATGTCCCTTTTGAGGATTTAGCAAGTCATAATGAGAACTTCTGATTGATTCCTACAGGAATTGGTGAAAAGAATACATGGAAATCAACATTTTCAATCTCAGATTCATTAATTACATTTTTTTTATGCAGTGGGATGACATGCAAAGATTCTTATGTTCACCCCGCCAAAAATGTAATCTTCAAAAAGATTAGGCAAGTGATCTTGCTTAGCCACTTATGCGCAAGTGTTTGAAACCTTCAAATGATTAAGAAAGTGAACTTAGCTACTTTTCCGCCAGTGTTAAGATGTGCAGGGCCATTCATACCCAAGTTGTTCGAGGATGATACCCCATGCAATTCTTACTATAGCCGAAATTACCTCTGAGAAGACAATTTCTCTTCCGAGCTCAACTTTTCAGCAGCACTAAGTAGCAAATCCATCGACCGAATGGCCTCTATAGACTGCTCACCTCCATTGTGTTGCTGCAATATCCATTCCTCGTATCTTCTCATTCCATCCCTTGCTCTTGCAACATTGCACGGGAGACAATACCATTGCCCCTTGGGCAATATTGCACGAGGTGGTTTCATGCAGTATGTGTGGTAGGCCTCGTCGCACCCATCGCACAAGACAATCCTGTCATCATCCCTGTCACAGAGACAAGCTCTGCATAGACAGGATGGGCAATACCAACATGATCGGTTCTGTTGCTGCGCACTAGCAATCTGACTAGTCCTTAAGCATCTTATGTGAAAGAACTTATAAGGGCAGTGAATATGACCACATACTAAGAACCTCCGGTCTTCGTCCTCACATGCCCCACATATTTTGCACAAGCGTGCCACAACATTTTTGGATGGTTCAACTGGATCTGCAGACTCCATGCTAGAGACTGAGGCCTCTCCAGAATAGGTAACTGTCTTGATCCTGCTTCCATTCTCATCAAGGTCTTCCGCTATCTCAGGAACTTCAAACCTATCACATACCACACAGTTCTGGTGCAAGCGTCCTTTCTTATTACCTGTGCAGACTGGATGAGCAGAATTTTTATTGTTTGATCGACAGGCAGCACAGAACCAGCTTCGGGTGGGAATCTCTTTGATAGAGTAGTCAATACAGGAAAAATGGTACATTGCCTTGCAACCATCACATGGGAGGCTGTTATCCCCATTTGCTTCAGCTTCACACTTCTTACAAGTAGAAGCACAATTTCGATTAGACGACTCCATATGATCAGGTTTTGTGGAACAATCTGGTCCAGCAGTTAACTGTTTTACAGCATGTGTTACAACAGAATTCTTCCCTAAAACACTTACTTGACAAGTCTCCTGCAAAAGAACGATGAAGCTGAAAAACTGCAGGAACAACAATTTCATAATGCAAATTATGCATACTTAAATGATCACACCAAGTTAACCAAACATTATATAAAAAACTTGCCTCTGGTTTAAACCCAAAAGCTACATTTAACTAGTTCTCCACAAACTCGTTACTAATTTTATGTTCAGTAAATTTGGTTGCAAGGAAGAAAATTTAAAAAGCATGTAATACAACTTCCCTATCAGGATAACTCAGAGATGTATATTAACTAAAATTGCATTACTAAATTATTAATCTGGCAGCATATTTAGATTCAAGAAAGTGACAACACTGTCCATCTAACAACCCAATAGCTTCAGAAATAAAAATCAAACAAAATAGAATGTGTACCTCTTTATGACAAGACAAGTTTGAAGCTAAAGTAGTCATTTCTTCACCAAATTTTTGCAGTTTGTTCCATATCTGAGGAATGAGGAACATTGCATATTCAGTATATCAGCAGATCCACAGGAAATTTAAGAATTTTTTTTCACAAACAAAGGTTGGAATTGCTTCACAGTATTAGCCTACAAGATGTTGGCATAAAATTAAATAAATAAAAACATTTTGTAAGCATCAACATACCAAAAATCATGGGTAGGAAAGATTTACAAGGTTAAATTACTTCTCATCTTCTTAAAAAAGCACAATATTTAGAACACAGGGAAAAAACATGCAGGATCTACAGCATATGAATTGCATGAATATTTGAAGTAATAACCTAATTATACGATGGGAGATGTAGATTCAGATAAGTAAGAACATACTATAAAGCATATGCAAGTTTAAGGTAACGCCGGAGCAACTAAAGGAAACCTGATATCCATAAAGTTAAATAATTGATGTTTGGAACAAGTAAAGCAATGACCAGATAGGTTTTTTGTCAAAATATATTACAATGTGAACCCAGGTAGATAAAGTATACTCATGGGAAGAAGTTCAGTTGGCATTGGAATCATGAGATCAGACAAACTAATCCAACAAAAACAGGCTACATTGTTGGACAGTTGACAGTTTGAGTTAAGGATAATGTATCTATGAGAGCCCATAACAAGTCATGTTAGACATGAGTATGAACCAGCAACCCATCCATTGGCACCAAACAAAACGAGAAGCTGATACAGCAATATGATAAAACTCTAGTAATTAATGAAGAAAGAACCAAGCAACCCTTCAGAAGTTACTAGATGTTTGACAGGTGTAACCTATCACTATTTTGATGCAAATATTCATACTTATTGAACAAATCAAAATAATGCCTCAAAAAAATTACAAAAATCAATCTTAATCAGAATCCTATAAGCATACAGGTCTTTACAAATGGCAAGACAATTCAGACAGGAGCCAAAATAAGAAAGCTTAAACAAGTGAGAAACCACAAACAAAAATGTGTACAGTCCATAATTACCTGCTCGACATCCTGGTTAAACAACTCTGGTAACTGTTCATAATCACCACTTTTAAATTTTGAATCAATCAGGCTAAAGTCTAAAAAGGATTTGGTCATGTGCTCATCAAATATCCCCAAAAGAAAATCACACAACAGGGCAAACTTTGCTGAAATCAAAATCTCAAGAAAAGCCTTTTCACACTTTCTAGTGTTCGTATCCTCTTTGTGATGGCTAGCTGTTGAATCCATAACTATTTGTTCTTCAGCTGATTTCAAAGAATCAATCTTCTGACATTGAAGCTTTACTTTTGAATTCCCTAACTGAATGTCCTGTAATCCATGAAATATCCAGATTAGAGATTAGGTTACACACACAAGGAATGAAGAATACATATCAACTAAGTACCTTTAGCTGTTTGTTGTCCATGATAACATCATTTGTCATCAATTTCTGTGGTAGTTGAGAATGACCCAAGGATAATGCATCATGGAGGACATTCCAGACACCTTGACCTGTGGTTAAATAGGATAGCTTAAGTTGACATTCTATTGCACTTTTCCATCGACGACATATTCTGCCATGTCTGTCTGACTGAGAATCAGTATATGTAACAGTCTCAGCAGGGTCAATTATTTTCATCTGCAAAAGAACAAGGCAAGTTAATGTCCAAAGACCACATTGGAATCTGCATACCATGAATTATCTATAAATGTTTGTTATGATGATAAAAAAAATATATTTTAATATTGAATAAATATACAGTTAGTAACACAGAGACATAGTATTTGTAGCAAGAATATCAAGATAAGCACAAATGCAAGCCAAGCACACGGAAATGATGAACTAGTACAGTAACTTGCAGTCAGGTATTATACTTCCATTTTAATGGAGCCTCAATAGATAGTAAACAGTACCTTAAAAACTAATTGTGTCATTGTTTGGACAGAGAGAACAGGCAGAAACCATTTTTGCCTTAAAAGCTCTCACAAAGAGTTATGCAAGTCCTAAAATAAAAACATGGGGAGAAAAGAAGGTGCACTAGAAAAGGTGCTTCAAACTCTAAACTTTGCTTCCATAAATCTTATCATGTTTTCTCTCACATTATTATAGATTGGAGCTACGCCTAGTTATCTCCAATAGTTCTCTTAATTTTCTCTTTTCTAATTATATCATTGATTCATCTTAGTGCTTTTCATCTGTGTTAGATTAACATCTTGTCTTGTTTCATAATTGTCCAACAGTTTGATTTATAAAGTACGACAGGTCTTACCACAATCATACAAATTTCAGTTTTCAGCGTGATGGCGGGACGACAATACAAATCTCACAAAAGTTATATATTAACAAAAAAAATGTAGCGAATAGATCATCGAGAATAGTTCAGCAAGCAATTGAAATGATTGCCACAACCAAAACTCGAGAAATTTAGCTCCAGAAAATATATAAGAAATCTTGACACTAGAAAAGACAGACAGAAGGTCAATGGTAAATGATAATATGATATCACAGAAGAATCAAACATAAAAAGAATGATATATAAACAGAAGGACAAGGCTTTTAGGATCAACCATCAAAATTCTATGATTCACGCAGAACCAAGTGGCCTGAATTTGAAACTAAGAAATTTATATTAATCGTGAAAATTATATCACAATAGAAAATTGTTTAAAATGCTCACTGTGAGGATGATGAAGTGGATCCATCAAGAGATTAAGACGCCCGACCAACTTAAAATTGTTAAGAGTGATCAATGTGAGTATGATGAAATCAAACATCTAAAGATTTCGTCACTCAAACCATGTTTGCCTAACTTATCAATCAATACAAGCTATATTTCACTAATAAAGTTGTGCGATCAATACATATCATATGACTACATTTTGGAGTGACATCTTTCACTTCTTGGATCAACTTTTTAAATGTCACTTGAAAATTTATCTCGCTGCCGGTTACTACAATGGGTGGCATTGAATTGGTAAACTATTTGCAAAAATACTAAAACTGTTTAAAAGACTGGAAATATATGTGGAAACTAAAACATCAAACAACAAAAAGTTGTCCATATGTTACAAGATACTTAATTATTTACAAAAAAACAACAAATGAAGTCCATTGAAAACTATTCCAACTAGCAACAAACAAAATTAATGCATCAATATGACAACAAACAATAATTCACAAAACACAGATTTAGTCATTGAAAAACTATTTTACTTTTTATGATTATATTATCAAACTAGCTTCCCAAACTTGGATTATATTATAAAACTAGCTTCCCAAACTAACCTCGTATGTCCGCACATTCATCTTAGCATTCTCATCTCTGCGACTCATCTTCTACTCGTGTGCTCAATTCATAGTCCAACATTCAATTATATATAACATAGCAAGTCTACTCATCGTTTCATAAAACTCCCCTTTAAACATTCGATCACAAAGGACATTTAACGCTCTCCTCAATTCAACCATCCTACTTGTATCTCCATCTTTTTACCAAAACGAATTTAGATGTTTAAAGCTCTTAGTTACTACTAACTTGTGATCTCCTATCTGATCTGTCTTACTACGTCTACTACTACTGAACTTAAATTTTATTTATTCTGTCTTTATTTTATTAAGTCTAAAATATTTTACTCCCAATATTTTCCGTTAAAATTTGAGCTTAACATTTATTCTTTCACATGTCTCATCGATAAAAACAATATCATATGCAAACAATATACACCATGATATCTTAGATGTGTCGAGTAAGTAAATTCATGAATAGTGTATAGCAGGTCTACTCATCATTTTATAAAACTTCCCTTTAAACTTTCAATCACAAAGAACATTTAACGCTCTCCTCCATTCAACCATCCTATTTGTATCTCCATCTTTTTACCAAAACGAATTTAGATGTCTAAAGCTCTTATTTACTAGTAACTCGTGATCTCCTATCTTAATAATTGTCTTACTACGTCTACTACTACTAAACTTAAATTTCATTTATTCTGCCTTTACTCTACCAAGCCTAAAATATTTTACTTCCAATATTTTGTGTTAAAATTCGAGCTTAGTATTTATTCCTTCACATATCTTATTGACAAAAACAATATCATATGCAAATAATATGCACCATGATATCTTAGATGTGTCCCGTAAGTAAATTCATGACTAGTGTAAAATGATATATAAGTTAAATATTTAGCTTCACAAGATGACTGATATATATACATCTAGCATTCATGCATCCTTTTGTCAAGCACATGCAGCAGTCACATGTTAAAATTGGTATGACAACTTCTCACAGAAGCATATCAAAGTTGATTGCACATGGCAAAACAAAACCTTATCCCACCATATTAGATCGACTTTGTGGATCCTTCTACGTCATTGGGCTCTATCCTCTACTATATCATTATTTATATTTAAATAAATTTTATCTTGTTTTATCGTTATTAACCAATTTTTCTCTTCCTCATTTAATATACGTATTTGTCATAGTTTCACATCGCCTAATTAGAACATTTATTGATTGTCTAAGTACATATTTGTATGATTTTAAATGTGTCTCCTGGAATTTTCTTTCAATAGGTGCAACCCTGACTTTCTCGCTAACATTTTCATTTCTTATCCTATCCATCCTCCTACATTTACACATTCGCCTTAACACCTTCATCACTGTGGCTCTAATCTTCTACTTGGTGCTCGAGTCATAGTCCAACATTCTACTTCATATAACATACCGGTTTCAAGGTTCAAAATCTTAAGTAATGCCGAAGCTTCGATCTTTGGTTGGAATGATATTGTTTCGGTATCAAGTCGAATTAGAGTTGAAAAAGAAAAAAGATGAAACATAGGAAGGAGATATTGTCTATATCGAACATGATTTTAAATCTTATACCATGTCGTGTGAAACGATCAAAACATATCATTTTAGTAAATTACCAAAACTCGATAACATGATATCACTCCGACAATGTTCCTTTCTTTGTTTCATTTCCTTCTTCCTTCAACCTTCAACCTTCACCATGCATCAAAGCATCGGAACGATACTGAAATAGTATATTTTCAGTGAAACTATGACACGACTTAAGATTTTGAATTTATGTACCAAGTGGTATCGAGTTTCAGGGATTTATCGAAATGATATGTTTCGATTGTTTCGCCTGACACGATATGAGAATTGATTTAACCGTCATTTTGTAAAACTTTCTTTTAAATTTTAGAGGTAATTTACAATCACAACACTCCATTTCAACCATCCTATTTGTATTATATATAAGACATCTCTTTTAACCCCTCTATCCTTTTATAAAATTAATCCTAAATACTTAAAGCTCTCAATTACAAATAACTCATCATCTCCTAACTTAACAATTATTTTATTACCTCTAATATAATTAAATTTAAATTCTATATATTCTGGCTTTACTCTATTAAACATAAAACCTTTTACTTCTAGTATTTTCCAACACAATTGGAGTTTAACATTTACTTCTTCTCGTGTTTTATCTATCAAAACAATATCATCTACAAACAATATGCATCATAATAACATATCTTGGATGTGTCCAATGAGTTCATCATGATTAGTGTAAAAAAATAGAGACTTAGAGTTGACCGTGATATAACCCTATATATATAGGAAATACTTCGATTAATTCGCCTAAAGTCTTCACTCTTAACATAATATCCTCATACATATTTTTAATTATTTGAATATGTAGGGATGGTCCATCCTCGTCCCCATCGGGTATTCAACTTTTATCTCCATCCTCATCCCCATCGAAGGATCGGATATCCATCCGATATCCCCATACCCATTAAAGGATCAAATATCCTCTATTAGAGACGAACAAAAGTTTGGTTAAACTGAATTAACCGACAAAACCGACCAAATTTAAAACTTCAATTCGATTATTTTGCATAATTCGATTCGATTTCGATTATAAAAAATTTAATTCGATTAAACCGAATAAATCAAAATTTAACAGCACTAGAGTGGTGTTGATTATTAAAAATCAGCACCACTATGATCAAACTGAATATATATACATATATATAATTGGGTATTCAGGCCGAATATGAGTAGAATTCTACTAGACCCGCCTCCATACTCGATTACCCGAATACTCATACCCGATTATCTGATTATTTAATCAAGTCCAAAAAAAATCCTCCATACCCTCCTTCATTCGGATCGGATATCAAATCCTCTATCGGGTTCAAAGGAAATTATCATCCCTAGAATATACGCTACATTAACACCTTCGTTTTTTAAAATTCCCCACATAATTTTTCCTCGGGACTCGATCATAAACTTTTAGGTCAATAATATCATGTGTAAGTCTTATTTCTACTCCCGATACTTTAAAATACTTGTGTGAGAAAATATATAGCTTTTATTGTCGGCCTTCCAAGCATTAATCTAAATAGATAGTCTTCTTCCTTAGTCTTTTTTTCTATTGCTCTTTCTTCATGGTACGACTCATTAGCTTAATATTATACATCTCCTTTGTTTTTATATAGAGAGACTAGAATACCTACCCTCCATTCATCAAGCATTTCTTGCACTTTTAATATCAGATTGAATAACTTCATAAATCATTCAATACGTTGCTTCCCTAGGCACTTTCATACCTTTATCGTAATATCTAGGACAACTACTTTTCCATTTTGCATCCCATTTGAAGTTCTATTTGAATTTTACAATAAAAAATTAAATTTCTATACTCCTTTGAACTTCTTAAATTACCTAAATTAAATTGATCACTTAAACCTTTATTAAAAAGTTAATGAAATTACTTCTACCATCACTCTTTATTTCCTCATCATTCACTAGTATCTTATTATATTCATCTTTATGTATCTTATTTAGATAAGATTTTTATTATTCTCTCTCTTGTCTTACATATTCTATAAATGTTCATTTCCCCTTCTTTTGTATTCAATTATCAATATAAACATTAAAAAGTTTCATTACTGACTTCATTCACCACTTTCTTGGCCTCTTTCTTGACTATTGCATACTTTTTTAAATTTTCTTCGTTCTTTAGTGTATAATAACTTATAAGTTATTTGTGTTTCCTTCATTTTCTCTTGTTTTTTCTCGTTCCACAACCAAAATTCTTCACTTGATGATGCACATCCTTTTAACTCACCGGGAATACTCTTGGTTACCATTTTTACTTTTAATATCATTTTATTTCATGTCGTATTCGAGTCACCATATTTCTTTTAATTCTTGTACTTTTACCCTCTCCTTAAATATGTTTTACTTCACATCCTTTAACTTCCACCACTTGATTCTAGGAGTCATGCATATTTTACTTTTATTGATACAATGCTTGAAGCGCATATCCAACACTACTAACATAAATCGGATAGTTGAGTTTTAATAACCTTACGATCTTTACAAATTTTTCTATCCTTTTTTTTAACTATAAGAAAGTCAATTTGTGACTTATTGTTCTCACTTTTAAATGTAACCAAGTATTCTTCTCTTTTCTTGAAAAACACATTAGCTATTATAAGTTTATATGTTATCACAAAATCTAATATAGATCTTGTTCTAAAATCATAACAACCATGCACCCTATCATATTCCCCATGTTTTACTCCTACATGCTCATTTAAATCTTTTCCTATTAATTTTTTTTTCATTTAGTAAATTTTTTTATACTACCTCATCTAAGTCTTTCCAAAACCTATATTTGGTGTCTTCATAGATGTATATATATTAATTACATTAATAATTTATTTCGCCACCACTATCTTAAAGATGTGTTTGGTTCAAAGTTATTGTGGATAGTTTAGATAATGAGCGATTCCTGAGTAATGACGCATCCCGACATGTCAGCAAACGGGGCATGCGACCCGGAATGTGATTCCCTCGTAAAAGTGAGGTTTTCCTTGATTGCAAGGTTAACGGGAATCCATCCGCAGTCGGTTGTCAAACTCGAGCCGATCGTCGAGGGCGAGCGGTGACTGGTCGTCGAGCGTGAGGAGCGGCCAGTCGTCGAGCGCGAGCAGCGGCCGATCGTCGAGCGCAAGCAACGACCGATCGTCGAGCGCAAGCAACGACCGATCGTCGAGCACGAGCAACAGATGATCGTCGAGCGCAAGCAACGGCCAATCGTCGAGCACGAGCAGCGAGCAATTGTCAAGTGCGAGTGGCGCGGCCAATCGTTGAGCGCAAGAAGCGGCACGACCAATCATTGAGCGTGAGTAGTGGCACGGTCGATCGTCGAGCGCGAGCAACAAGGGCGGTGTCGGCTCGACATCGTCGTCGTTCCTGCGAATGGCTCGCCGAAGGTGGCAAGTGGCTCATCGATCGTCGAGCGCGAGTAGCGGCACGGCCGATCTTCGAGCGCGATTAACAAGGACAATGCTGGCTCGACGTTGCCACTGTTCCTTTGTACGGAAGGCTCGCCAGGAGCCGGAGGTGGCAAGCGGCTCACCAGCCGTTGAGCGCGGGCGAGGGCGGTGCTAGCTGAGGCGGCGGCAACGACGAGCGCACAATCGCATGCATGAGGGATGGGTACGGCTGTTTTTTTTAACTTAGGTTTTTTGATTAAAAGTTTGGTCAATTGAATCAATCAACTCCTAACTATAAATGAGATAAGCTAAATAGATATGATCTAAAGCCTAATAAAATTATCCCAAAAAAAAAATCTAAAATAATAAAAATTCTCAAATATTATTCAAATTTATTTATTTATATATATCACCATTAATAATAATATTATTATTATATATTTTTTATTTTGTTTTGTTTTATTTTGTTATACTAAGTTATATATTAAGACCTTAATTCAAATAAAAAAGTTTTTATTGTTTATCTAAGATTAAATCAAACAATATTAAATTATATTTTATTTCCTATAATCTTGATTATATAATTATCTAACAATCACATAATCAAAATTATGTATGATAATTTGAACTAAACCCAACCTAAAAGCAATCAAGCAAGATCCTTTATTTGAATGGTCCTTCCTTCATTAGTCCCTATCTCTTGTCGTCAATAACTTAATTATAGTGTATGGACCTCAAAAAAATGAATTGATGAGGACAATACGAATGGCAAGTGCCCATCAATAAAACGACTTCATATATCTATCAATGTGGTTCATCATGACCTTTTGTCAACAAACTTTAGCTCCAAGCTAATTATGTTTCTAATAGCATTGTCCAACAATGCCTTGTTTTTAACTTGTCGATTGTAATTGGTTTATTTTTTTCCTCATTTTTTGAATTCTCTAATTCCATTAGATTGATCATAATGTAGTCACATTTACTTGGATCCAATTGATGGGGATTAGGTTTTGTTTATCTTATGCATATGAGTTTTGGCTTCTTTGTCAAATTAAGGTGCAAGGTCAAATGTCAAGTAAAAAAAAGATTACCAATATCCCATAATTTGTTATCTCGACAAGAACTAAAACAAGATTGAAGAGCAACTTTATTTGTCTATTTAATATTAATTGCACTTATCATCCTCCCTGATTGACTCAAATTGAGCCTCCCTCCCATCAACTTCATCTCGCCTACCAAGCTCTGCCACTGCTGATCAAGGTCGAGCCTTCTCTCCAATAGACTCCCGCTATCCACTAGGCGCGCTCCCTCCTCACCAAGGTGTTCGAGCTAGGTCATCTTCTCTTTTCATGGTTTAATGTGAGGGGACAAATTAAATTCAATATATTTTACATAGCTTTAGTATTCAAATGTCATTATTAAAATTATATCCTTCTTTCACCAAGTTTATTGATAGTGTTGCGCTCGTGCTAACGTTGTCCAAATCTCCAACCATATCACTTGCGTCTAGCTTTAGTAGAGAGAAGAGCCAAAGTTTCATATGGACTTGATGCCATAAAAGTTTATCATAAGTGTATTTTTATTTCAATCATTGTTACTATATATCTGTTGTAATTATTGAATGTCGAATAATTAGTGTCTAACACTTTTCTACATGATGCATTTGTTATTGAAACCCTACATTGTTGTGACCATTAGAAGTGCATGGTAGGTAAGTGTCTAGGAGAGGTATCACTAGCTTTCATCAAACTTGAGAAGCAAATCAAGGCAACTGAAGTGTCATTATAGTTCGACATGTATCTTTATGCACCGCACCATCCTGACTGGATATCCCTAGATACATGGGGCAATTTATCTTGAAATTAGGTTACGAGGGATGGAATGACAAGCCGATAGTTGACCATCAAAGCAATAATTCTTTGGACCTAGACAACACCTTGATGCATGACTTGTACAAAGGAGGGATTGATCTCGGCTCAAAAGCATTACAAAAGAATTGTAGGTCTCCTATTCTCATTGTATATACAATTTGTTTTCATTAATTCATAATTAGTTATGTGTTGCAAATATAAATATAGATTATTTAATCCTTGCTCGTCCGTCTATATTAGCTCACTTAAGGTCGATTGATGGCCAAGGGGGTTGGCTTTAGGACCAACATTGTGGATGCTAACATTGATCTATGGTATCAAACACTCAGTGGCTTGTTGTTCGGTGGGTTGCTTCTATCTTAACTGTTCTAACTCTCTCTATATATATAATTCAGGTGTCAGATTTTCTGCCCGATTAAATTTGGAAGTAAATGATTTTTCTTCCTGATTTACCTATTGAGTAAATCCATATTCAAAACCTAACTTTCAAAATCATCCATACTGAAATTCGAACTATGATGTTTTTATTTATCCTTTGAATATTTTATTACCGTACTACACTACAAAAATAATAATAATTTAGGAATAAAATTTTATGATAAAATTTTTTTGTCTCAAATTTATAATAAATTTTATGACGAAAATATCAATTGTCGTTAATTAACAATGAAATTAGCAACGAAATACTTTCATCGCTAATTATCGTAAATTACTATTATATCGATGATTCTGCGACGAATCTAGATTCGTCTCAGAATTGTAAAATTAGTAGATTGGCGATGAATCTGTATTCGTTGCAGATTTGATGACGAAATTATTATTCGTCGCCAAATTTGATCGTCCCGCATTTGACGACGAATTTATTTTCGTTATTAATTCTGTGACGAATATTGATTTTATCTCTAAAATTGGGATAAAATCAGAATTTCGTCGCAGAAGATCATTTAGAAATTCTAGGATGATTTTTTTTCGTTGCAGAATTACAACGAATTTGATGATGAAAATAAAATTCGTCGTTAAATTTGGTGTCGAATTTAAATTTTTTTCATCAAGGACCTTGACGACGACAATATAGGGACGAAAAAAATTTCATCACAAAATTCATCCTAAAATATTTTGTAACAATTTTTTTAAAAAAATTCATTTCAAAATTTATCTCAGATTATCTGTTTATTTTTTTAGTCCTACTCATGAGACTATTGATTCTCCTATGTCATGCGACCATACCTCTTCTTTGGTTGGTCAACCAACAAGGTAGAGCCCTAAACTTCTGACCCCCTTTTTTTATGTTCTATTATTATTTTTTTACATTGGTGCAAACTTGCATGAACTACATTATGTTATTATTTTTATGTGAAGGTTATTATGTATGTTAATTGTATTGTGGATTCATGTTAATGTTGTGATGTAACATGGATATTGGTATGTGAATCTGATGTGACACCGTGAATCTGATGTGACATCATTATGTATGTTTGTGATGTTGATGTGGATGTTGATCATATTTTTATATTCTAATTTGAGTTTTTATACTTGTATTTTAGGATTGTGTAGTCCCCCGTATTCATATATATATATATATATATATATATATATATATATATATATATTTGAATAAAAAAGATCAAGTATACTTAACCTACACTTAAGTTAGATTCACATTTCAAACCCTAGGCTACTATTTAATCTTGATAAACTTTTTTAGAGACTTAAATAGTTAGGACATATTTGTTGAAATTGAAAGTTGTAGTAGGCTTCTTTTTTATATAAAAGAGTAAAGATTAGCATATGTTCTATAAAATTTATATAGCAAAAGCACAGATGTACTAAGTGCAATAATAAGGCACTTAAAAAAACTAACAAAAAAATTAGAATTTGAATAGAGATGAATATTTTGAAGATCGGCTTCTAATCTTTCCTTTACTTAAAAGGATGAAAATAAAAATTATAAAAAAATATTTTGAAAAACTTTTCCCTATTTGCTTAGTAAAAAAAAATGAATTGTATTTCTTTCTTCTGTTTACTTAATAGGCAGACACAAAGTAGACATATTTAAATAATCTGTCAATAGAATTGTTTTTTTTTAATAATTTTTTAATTTGCTCAAATATGATGGAAAATATTTTTCTTTCCTCCCTTCTACAAGCCCAACGCTCATGGTACAACTTGCAATAGCGAACAAGCCTCGTGCAACCGTGGGCGATGGCTCTGTGAGAGAGGTCACCTCGCGTGGCTGTTGGCAAACGATCGATTGCGGTCGCTTGCAGCAAGCAGCAATCTTGCGCTGCCACAAGTGGTGGCCTCGCGAATAGAAACGGAGCCAAGGTGGGGGCAATAATGGTGACCGCGTGCTCCCTCAATATTTTAGTGTAAGAGATATAGGGATATAGAAATAAAGGGTGAATGAGGTTCAAATGGAGGGCAATTGCTGTCCCTCCTCAGGTAAATACATATTTTCACCCTCCTAATATGAAATTCTTGACTTCATCCCTGCCCACGAACAAGGTTGCCGTGTTGGCGCACGAGGACCTTGCGTGATGGATTCGTCTCTTTTTTATTTTTAGTTTGTTTCTTTCACTCAGATTTTTTTCAACTTTTCTCTATTTTTTCCCTCACCTTTCCTTAGAGATTTTTTTTCATCTTCAATTCCCTTCTCTCTCAGCTCAATCTTTCGGAGTAAACAAAGTCTTAGTTTGTATATCTCCGAATTCAATATATATATAGCAAAAGCATAAAATAAAAGTGAAACTTCTTTATAGTTGTAAAGCAAAATTGAATCCGTCCTTTGATCAAATATTGTACGTCTTAATCTCTCATTGCCACATAATTACCACCTTTCGGTTGTCCTTCTTCAAGCTTTAAGGCCTAACACACTTCTCCAAGAACAAGTCAAAAAGAGAAAGAGAAGGGCTTAAATTGTCTTAAAGGGTTGGCAAAAGCTTGATGGAGCATAGATTAATGGCACTCAAAACCCACTTAAGAGTTCCTCTCTCTCTAAAAAAAAAGGTTCAAACCATGTGAGGGACACCATCATTTGGTGGCCTTGTCTTTCACACCTACACACCATTATATGTTTGTCACTTTATTCTACTTCATTATTGTTATTATTAATCAATAATAATAATTTGTGTGTACATGGAACCCTCAAATGCCCTACTATTCAAGACTCAATTATTAATGCTAATTAATTCATTAATTAACTAAGTTGCTTGCATAATGATGGCACTAATCAAGTAACTACATTGGTTATTGCTTAGTAGTAAAGTGATGAAAGGACTGAATTAGCAAAAGTGCATGGGCCATGATTGATAAGACACATCAGTCAATCTTTGTCCTGGACTTCAAATCAAAATTAAGTTCAGTGATTTCTTTGCCTTGAAGTGCCACAAATTCAAATATGAATAATATTTATTTATTATTATTATTATTTTATAGTTTAGGTGTTTAATTTTTATAATCCAATTAGTTTGAGAGACGATCAATTTAGTCTCATAAATTTTTTCCATGATCTCCGAGGATAAATTATGGAAACACAGTAGTAAATCATTGGCAACTAATCTCCTTAATTTTCATTGTCCCTATAAAACTATCCAATATTGAATTGATATTCTACTAAGGTAAACTCATGGACTTTTTTTGTCCATAGATACTTCAGTCCACAGCTGTCTAGTTGAAGTTTTTCATTAAATTCAAAATCAAATATATCCCAACAGAGAATCGAATCGTAATACCTTTACACCTTAATCGTTGCAAGTCTATGAGTTTATTTTCACGAGCAGAATATCGATTTGGTATTGAATAATCTTATAGGAATGGTGAAGATCACAGAGATCAATTGTTGATGATTTATTACTATATTTCTCTGATTTATTTTTGGAGATTGATAGGAAACTTTTATAAAACTATATTAATCATCTCTCAAGATTAATTAGATAAGTACCAAATGGACATCTAAATTATCAAATAATAATAATAATTATTATTATTATTTCTCATTTTTTTTCTTTTCTTGTTTTTTTTTCACTTCCGTTTTTCCTTTAATCGTGAGTGGACCTAAGAATTAAGATCACACAAAATCTTTTGGTTCTTCATTTCTCTGTTGGTTGTTGATGGACCATCATCTCCCAACGTTTTCTTCCACAATCATTGTTCTTTATAATAGTTTGTTTATATATAAAAAACTCTTTATATTAAAATAAAAATCAACTATCAATATCATAAAAAAAAACCTTTTCTACTTTAAAATAATATTAATTGTATATGCTAATAATATATTACTATTAACTATTAAGGATGTAGTTAAAGAAGATGAGAATCATAAACACAAGAGTGTGAAGGTAGATATATATATGAATATATGATGATAGACAGATTTTTTTTAAAAAAAACACAAGAATATTAAAAAGTACATATATTAAAGATAATTTTTAAAAGACATTAATTTGAGTAGATGATCAATAAATATTTTAGTCAGATGATGCTGCTGTAATAATCACAATAAATATATATTAATTGAGAAAAAAATAATAAAAAATAAAATTTATTTAAATATAAATAATAATATAATAAAAATGGAATTCAATTATTAAAAGGATTTATATAATTGATCTCATTTAATTGTTATAGTAATAGATTATTATAATATCACGTACTATTATTTAAGATAACATTTGTTTAAAAAAGAAAGTGTCTTGATTTCAAAGGTTTAATTTGTTGCAGTGTGAATGGAATTTGCAAGATTTCAAGCGATAATCAAGGAATGAATGGTTAGAAAGTTAGCTCTGAACTGTGCTGTTACTGTCTCGGTCATGGTCATGCACGTTGCTTTTGAAAAAAGAAGAAGATTACTGAAGATGAAATGCAATAGCAATAGCATAATGCAGTGCAGTTCCATGACATCAACTTCTCGTGTTGTGAGTTTCAGTAGTACTACTGCCTTTGCAAGAATCAAACCTCTCCGTCCCCTGTTTCACTGAAACATACTCGCAGGAAAGCGACGTGCATCCTCATCCATTATCATCACTGTCAAGCCTGCACTGCACTGCACTGCACATGCAGAGAAGAGGGGATGAGAGGGGTGGCTTCATGGATGAGCAAGCTGCAATTGCCCACATGCACTTCTTCTACTCTTTCAACTTGCGTGGTCAACCAGTGGAGTGAAACTACTCAATCAATGCATTCCCTTTAATTAAGTTTCTAATTTGATTTGATTTGATTTATTCTTTTATACCGAGCTAGATGTCAAGGTGAGACATGAATCAAGAGTGAGGTGGAAAAGAGAGGGTTTTGGGGAGGCCATTGGATTGGGACGACTGCTTAATTAGCTTGTGGCTTCAAGTGACAAAAAGTGTGGTAGCTAGGGAAGGGAGAATGATTAACATGGTTCCCTTCTCCAATCCCCAATGGGCAGCGGAGTTGGATCAGACGTGCTAGCTGGCGGAGAAGAGAAAGGAAGACCACCACAATGCACCTTTTGTAAATTAAAGTCTAAAGTGCATGGCATGGCATTGGAGGTCTCTTGTCCTTGCATGTGAAGTCACCTTTTCATCTCCAGGTCTTGTGCTTTGTTTGGCATGGCTGCAACTGCCTTACAGATCAAAAGTGTGTCTCAACTCAATCATACCGCTTACTTCGATCTGTCTTTCTTTTTTCCTTTTCCTTTGTCTCCGATCGACTAGGTTAGTCGATGTAGTTCTTGGCAATTTAGAAATATTGATATCTTTCAATGTAATGGATGTGAACTTGACAAGGGATAGTGGTCAGGAGCTAGCTGCATTATTTGATCTTTGACACACTTGACAATGTGTCCATCCATTAGAAAAAAGGTAGAAGCGACAATTAGCTAGAAACTCGAAGATGATGGCTTAAAATATTAATTGCATTTATGTTTATATTTCTTTTTATGTATTTATGGGTTTTAGTAGTGAAAATCAGTATTGATTAACAATAAGCCACACACAATTTTAAGCTAAAATTGTGTTAATATCTTTGCTACTACATCCACCATTTCTACAATGAAGACACACTATTCATACTCATGACTAAGTCCCCACGGGATGAGCTGATGGCTAGTGCATGAGGTGTTGCCACAATGAAGTCTTGGGGTCAAATTCTGGCTAGTAGCCAGGTTCCTGCCCTCCTTATGCACTAGTCACTGTTCGGACTGGCTAGACTAGCCCTCGTGATTTACCTCCTCCGTGTTGATCCTGGGACGAATTGGCGGAGGCGCTGGGGGCGAGCGTTTCGCTTTTTGCCACAAAGACACACTATTCAAGTTTGCTAGAGAAGAAAAAAATTGTTCGAAAAGGAGGAGGGAAGATAATTAGAGCAAATGATCAAATTATCCTTGCATCCATGATCGAGGTCGCCTCATCGTATGATTGATCAATGACAAAGATGATGACATCTACTAGTTGAGGTTGATGATGATCACAAAGGTCTAAATTTGCTTCGTCTATGATGATGAAGGTTATTCGTCCATTGGCTAAGGTCGTCAATGATGGACTTGGATGACCAATGGTATGTAGATATATGGTTTAGTTTACCGATTTCACAAGGGAAATTACCAAATCCAGATCAAATTTGTCTTGGTTTGAAAAATATAATCCAAAATCAAACAACTCAAAACAATCTTACCATTTAGTCGATAATCTAAAAATGTTGGTTTGCTTGTGCATAATAGACTCGGCTAGCTATATATCTTTCATTTTTGGCTTTGACGATAAACATATATAAAAGTGTCAATCTTATATTCATCGTAGCATCGACCATGCATATATACAATAACAATTTAGAAAGAAAGAAAAAAGTATCAACAATCCACTTAAATTAGAGATGGTTTAAATTCACAATGTTCGATAACCCCGTCACTTGACAACACAACAACACAAGTTGACGATCATCATAATAATGCCATTAAAAAAAATACTTACTCATTTAGGGACAAAATTTAGTGATAAAAAATTTGCATTCCAAATTTACAACAAATTTAGCGACAAAAACATAAATTGTCACTAATTAGCAATGAAAGAATTTCGTCGCAAATTAGCAACAAAATATTTTTCGTTGTCAAATCCGTTGCCGTTTGGCGACGAAATTCAAAATTCGTCACAGATTCTGAGAAGAAATTCAAAATTCGTCACAGATTATGAGACGAATATTGAATTTGTCGCAGAATTTATGATGAATTTGATATTCGTTGTAGAATTTGCGATGAATTCAATATTCGTCGCAAAATTTGACAATGTTTGAATCTTAGGAGGTTGTGATGAATCCTTTATTCATTGTAAAAATTTCCAACGAATTCAATATTCGTTGTAGATTAGTCAAAATAGGCATTGGTTGGATTTTTTTTACTAATTAAGTTAATTAGGAAAATTAAGCTAATGATATTGACCGTATTGATCATGGTGGTAAAAGATGATAACGCTCACCTCAGGCGTCCCTCATTGCCTGTCCCCAGGTTATATGAAAGGAGGTAAATCACAGGTGGTTACTAGCCCAAACAATAACTAGTGCATGGGGGAGGACAAGAACTTAGCTACTAACCAGGAATTGATCCCCAGATCTCATAGTGGCAATACCCTATGCACTAGTGAGAGTAAAAGTTTTGAAGGAGCAAACAAATTAGTTTTCAATTTTTTTAAAAAAAATTGGTTCAGTTTTCGGTTAATTCGGTTCGATTTCTATTTTAAAATTAGAAATTCAATTAAACCGAATAAGGATATTAATTTGATTTTTTATTTAAAAATATAATTAAGTAAACAAAATCTAAATTTGATTAATTTGGTTTTAAAATTTTGGTTAATTAGGTTGAAATCCGAATTAACCAATATTTAATTAGTTCAGTTTGTTCCGTTTTCGTAGGAAAATTCAGTCGGTTCGGTCAGTTCGATTTTTTTTGATTTGTTTGATTGGTTGGTTCGATTTTGACTGAATGCTCAACCCTAACCCCCCCCCCCCCTTCTAGCGATGAATGGACAAGTGAAGCTAAATGAGATGAGCAACTAAAGAAGTCGATCAGCCAAACTAGATGGATTGGTTGAGTTTAAAAGAGCAATTAAATAATTAGGGCAATCAAGCAAATGACGTTGGCCGTGTTGATCATACTAGTAAGAGTAGGAGTTTTAATGGAGCAAACAAATTAGTTAAGTTAATTTGGTTAAAGAATTATGTATACTAGACAAGCTAGGCCAAATGGGTTTAATGAATTAAGTGCGCTAGAGTGGGAGTTTCTTAATTTTTAATTACTTTTTTTATTTGCGACGAATTAGTGGATTTGTCGCAAATTTTGCAACAAATAGGTAGATTTGTCGCAAATTTTGCAACGAATAGGTAGATTTGTCGCAAATTTTGCAACGAATAGGTGGATTCGTTGCAAAATTTGCAATGAATCCTTGGATTCATTGTAGATTTGAATTTTCTAAAATTTGGGACAAAAATATTTTCGTCCCAAAATTGGACCTTATCCGAGTATACACTGTCTGTAGAAAGGTAACTATCTAAGAAAGAAGAAAAACTGTTCGGGTGTTTAAAGTTCGTAAATCCTGTGCTGGTTAAGTAAGGCAGTCACCAGCTAAGAATAGCTGAGCATAAGACTTGAAGACACCAGGGTAAACTTGAAAACATGAACCATAGTTCTAAGGCTTCCTAATAGGTGAGGCTTACTGGTGAGAAACCAAAGAAAGAAAGAAAATTATCCTTCAAAGTACCTAGATCTCATCTAGAAACAAATACATCGCTACAACTTAACATAGAGAAAGAAGAACCTCAAAAACACAACTAGAACACAACTGGAAGTTCCAGTACAATAAAATTTTTGGTATCATATCATAAAGATGCTTAGGACCATGAATGACTTCTGACAATCTAGAAGAATTTTACAGACTCGACTTTCTAGATCTAGCCTCTCAATATCCCACTAGAAGAGTCATTACTTCAGATCAACAAACACATAGGTGTTATGTTAGATTTTGGAAACATGCCCACTATTTACATAATGGTAATCCTCAACTGAATATCATTACTAATTTATTACTCAGTATATGATCCACACTAAAAGCTCAATAACAACAAAACAAAAATTTACTTACCCAAGTATCCTCTACTTTAGTTCAACAAACAAAAAACATAGGTGAACTACGAAGAAATATAGACTTCTTAAAAGACTCCCAAGAATCATTAACACGAAGATTTAATCAACGAATCCAACTCTGACCTTCTCCTCAAGCAGACTTCCTCCCCGGCTTCTTGTCTCTCGGACCGCGTCTTTCTTACTCCACAGATGTACTCTTCCGTAGCTCCTCGTCCCTCGAATGTACCGAGCCCGTCGATTCCCTTCCTGTGCAATTCTTCTCGCTCGCTGCGTCTTCTGCTCGACTTCTTGTATTCCTAAGTCCCTACATACTTAAACACAAGACATCAAATACATACATGACCTAACTTAACTCGGTTGATCACATCAAAATTACCCCAAGGTACTTACAACAATAAGTCTCACAATAACTCAAACTAAGTCATTTACTAGTTCTTCACAAATGGTAAGGAAACAAACAGAAACAAACACTTCTTCTTGGCTAGACACAATGCTCTCAAGAAGAAATAGTTTTTCCAATACTTCAAACCTTAGGTTAGAAGAATTAATTGATATTGAGAAAGATTTAAACATCTTATCAAACGAGCATTGAGTGCTCTCAATCCTAGGCGATTGTATAGCCAGAGAATACTTAACTTTTTCACATCTATTTTTAGACATCATAGATAGGAATCACTTCACCTCCCAGATGGAGGAGAAGTAAGACTCAACTTAATGACTGACGAATCAGCCATATTACTATTCAATCACAAACATAATTATATACATTTAGGATTGATAGTATTTGGACTTAGAGGACTTACAAGAGCCAGATTAGGAGGAAAATTATTACTAATGTTGTATGACTCTTTCTGATAAAGAAAAAGTCATTATAGGACTCATCAAAGTAGATATGAATGCAAACTTAGGCATCACTTACTTACGCCCCAATTTTAATATCACCTTAAGAGATTTTGTGAAACATATTAAAATACATGTTCAAGCAAAAGGATATGATCAATTTCAAGGAGATAACATTCAGTTATACATAATCTTTTTAGGAAAAACTATGAATCACATCCATAATCACTTTAAAATTATGGTAACAGACATGATAGAAGCCCTTACTTCTATACCAAAAATTATATTGTGCTGGAATTTCCAGTAGTGTTCTAGTTGTGTTTTTGAGGTTCTTCTTTCTATATGTTAAGTTGTAGCAATGTATTTGTTTCTAGATGAGATCTAGGCACTTTGAAGAATAATTTTCTTTCTTTCTTTGGTTTCTCACCAGTGAGCCTCACCTATTATGAAACCTTAGAACTAGGGTTTGTGTTTTCAAGTCTATCCCAGTGTCTTCAGGTCTTATGCTCAACTATTCTTAGCTGGTGACTGGCTTACTTAACTAGCACAAGATTTGCGAACTTTGAACACTTGAATAATTTCTCTTCTTCCTTAGATAGTTACCTTTCTACAGACAGTGTATACATACTCGGATAAGGTCTGAGGATTCTTGACACAAAAAAAAGTAGAGCCTTCTTAGGCCTACAAAAGTTTATTAAGCTTCCATAACTTACAAGTACTTACAGAAAACACAAGTGCTTCTTACAAACTAGTAAGGAAATTGCAACTAGGAAATTCAGAAAGGAAAATGGAAAGCAAAGACTTACAAAATGAGGAGAGTTTACAGGAGGAGATTACAAGCTTGGGGGTTGTTCTCTTCGATGATGAAGCACGCAGGCTTCATGGGGTTTTATAGAAGGAAAGGAGGAGGAGAGGAGGAAAATCAATCCAATTAAAGAGAGCTTGAATTATTGAGCATCTGTGAGTGCATTTTGAGTGTGTTGAGTCATTGCGGCATTAGTGGAGAATCTTTTGGGTGCGTCTTGAAAGTGTTGAGTTAGGTTGCATAATTGAGGTACTGTAGAGCTTTATTTAGTGCTATCTAGCTATAAGTTGTCTGAGAGTGTGGTCTAAGTAAAGGAGAGTTAGTGCTCTCAAAAGTTACTTTGCTTTATAATTCCATCGTGTTGATAAGGTTGGCTGCATAATTGAGGTACTGTAGAGCTTTTTTTAGTGCTATCTAGTTGTAAGTTGTCTGAGAGTGTGGTCCAAGTAAAGGAGAGTTAGTGCTCTCAAAAGTTACTTTTCTTTATAATTCCATCATGTTGATAAGATTGGCTTCTTCCACAGAGCCCATGGATTGTGGTAAAGTTGAAGTTGAGAATGCTAGTGAAGGAGTTTGGCTTGGTTTATTTTGTGTATACCAGTCTTTATTTTTCTTTTGGTAAAAATGACAAAGAGCTTCATGCTAAGTGAAATATTTGAATAGAAAGAAATTGGTTCCCATTTCTTTTGGTCAATAAATGTTTTCAGTAAATGTTTCTCCAACTAGTGTGAATTCAAGTGGGTCTTGGTATGGATCCCATAACCAAGAGCTACCTTGAACAGAAGACCTCCAGTGTTTTAATTGCTCTTCTAGTGGTTTTGGCGTGAGCCATTCTTTATCTACGTTGGAGGGGTATACTTCAAAAGCTAGTGTATGAATATTGACGCCTTGTATGTCCATTTTGATGAGATGTCTTGCTAGCTCAAGTTTTAAGTTTTGCCATTCTGGAGGAGGGGTATACTTCATAAGTGGTTTTGGCATGAGCCATTCTTTATCTGGGTTGGAGGGGTATACTTCAAAAGCTAGTGTATGAATATTGATGCCTTGTATGTCCATTTTGATGAGATGTCTTGCTAGCTCAAGTTTTAAGTTTTGTCATTCTGGAGGTGAGCTGTCAAAAGAATATAAAAAAAAGTTTCTTTTTCTTATAGGGAATACTGTAAAATAATGTCAAGTTTGTATAAAAAGTTCATCCAGATCATGGATCCATAATTGGTTTAGAAGTCCATAATCTAATAGGGTGAATGGTGTAATAAGTCTGCCTCTGTAGTTTTCATGAATAATTTTTTCACAATGAATGTTTGCTCTTCGGAAAGAGTAAAGTAGTTGGCAGCAACACCCAAAGGATATGGTTTCTTTGTTCTCGCATTGGGGAAATGTCTTTTGGTATTTAAGTTTATAGTTGTATTCTTCTCCATAGATTATATTAATACCAAGGGTTGGATTCTGATGGAACTAATTAAGTGTCTCACCAAGTTCTATAAATTGTGTAAAAGTAGAAGTATCTCCAAGTGTTTTGATATAAATTGAAATATATTTTGGTAAAATTTTAGATCTTGAGAGAAAACTTTCTGAGGTTTTACCTGCTTTTTCTTGGAGAATCTCAAAGGACTAATAATTCATAGGCCTTTGTGTCTTGAGAGGTACAGACAATAAGTCACTGACTTTTTCTTTCTCAGTAGTAGAAGTAGACTAAAGATACTCAGAAGTAGAAGTATAACTTCTGCTTCTTTCTAAGATACTTACTACTTCTAGTTCCTTCCCTCTAGTGAGTAGGGGGCTGAAGAAGAAGTTGGGGCCAACTCTAGCCCTAAGTTCATCCAGAGCTTCATCCATAGAATAAAAGCCTTTGTAAGAAGGTTTACTATAGCCCAATGTAGTAGTTTTTACTTTTTCCCAAGTTGAATAGAGGCCTACTTGAGTACCTAAAAATATAGCATAACAAGAAAACTTTTTCCCAGTAGATTTCTGAACGGTTGTTAGAAAGTAATTGAATAATGCGTTGATGATAGCAATTTTGTGATTAGAAATCCCTGGTGCTGTCAGTATATTCCATATATTATCTATGAGACATTGTTGTATTTGGTCTAGATTTGTTCTGAGATCAAATTGGAAAGTATCTTCTCATCTTGTGTATTGTTGAAGTTCTTAGAAACCAAATTTCATGATTTTAGTTCCATAAGTCCTTACTTTCTTTTGGTTATCCATAAGTAAATTTCCTGTATGAAACAAATCTATAGGATTTAATATAAAAGTATGGAAAGTGTATCAGCTAAAGAATTATTGGTTCCTTTTATATGTTCCCAATTTATTTTTAATCCTCTATTGATTATGGTGTTAACAAACTTAATTCATCTTTTGGAACTTAACTCTTTTCTAGTTCCTTTTGTTTGTTGACTGTATATAACTATGGCTTCACAATGAATTCTTATAATAATTTCTACCTTGCTACAAATAAATAACATAAATGAATCAAGACAATAAATCACTGCTAAGATTTCATAATCTAATGAAGTAAGATGTCATTTCTCTTTGTTTTTGCCTGATGCAAAGCGACATAAAGATTCAGGGGTTTTGGGATCGTATTTAGAGAGTTCTCTAAATAAAGTTCCTCCCCATCCTAATTCATAACCATATGTTTATATGACTAAATAGTTTGAGTATAAAGGTAAATTAAGTAAGGACTAGAAGTTGTAACCAGTGTTTTAATTTGTTTGACTAGATTGATATCTTGTTGGTTAAAATATCCTTGGCCAGTAAGTGATATTTTATTATACAAAGGATCACTTATCTTTCCAATGTCTTTGAGTTAAGGTCTTGCTTAATTTAAAATTCCAAGAAAAGATCTAAAAGTTTCAATTTCTTCCATCTTATTTGAAAAGTTGAGAATTTTAGTGGCTATATGAGCTTGGAGGGAAAATTTTCCTTGCCCAATTTTTGTTCCAAGAAAATCTATATGATTTGTGGCTAATTTCATTTTCTTTCTTGAAATTATTAAGTCATGTTTTTCAAAGAGGTTAAAAATCATATGTAAGTGTGCAAAGTGTTCTTCCTTGGTTTTAGAACAAACTAAGACATCATCTATATAGACACAAGTGGCTAAAGTCATCCCTCAGAATATATCATCCATTTTTTGTTAAAAATTTTGAGGGGCTACTTTAAGTCCAAATGACATTACTAGTCATTCAAAATATCTTTCTAGATAAGAGAATGTCGTCCATTCTATTGAGGCTAGATGCATTTTAACTTGTCAAAATCCAGATTTCATATCATTTTGAATTCTGTATTTTGTTTAAAAGTTGATCTTTATCTGGTATTTTATAGTCATTCTCATGACAATTATCATCCAAGCATTTGTAATTGAATGTCATTCTTAACTGTCCTCTTTTCTGTTCAGCTCTTTTATTTACGATAAAGGCAGGACTTCTATGTCTTAAGTCTGATCTTTGTATAATACCTAGTTGTAAGAGTTGGGTAATATGCATTTAGCATTCTTCTCTTTCCCAGTTGATATATTATAAGTCTTGTGTTTTAATAGTAAGATCGGGATTAATAATGTGTAATTTGATAGTATATTTTGTCTCTTTCCCAGTATTTTATGGGATTTTTTAATGATTTTTAATTTTTTTAGCTTAGAGATCAAAGAGTCTAAGTCATTTTGGGTTTTGATTAAGTTGTATAAGTATGTTGGATTCATAAAATCTTGAGGAATCGTGTTATCTTCTTCTAAAGTTTCATCTAATTCCTCTAGGTTGGTATAACCAAATAATTCTAGTTTTCCGACTTTTCTTGATAAGTTTCTTTCTTTTTACATGATCCTTTGATTTTGCAGGGACAACTTAACTCGATTGCGGTTGGTGCTAAAGCAAGTGTAGAGGTAAAAGGGGAAGGGTCCTCACCACGCTTCACAAGGCTAACCTCTGATGGGTATTTAGAGAGAATAGGGGCGATAACCGAAATAGAAAGAAAAATTGTAGTTTTTGGTTAATAATAAAGCCTGCTCAGATGTAAGTAAGAAATTAAGGCCAAGAATTAAATAGATATTCTTATGGGGTAATTGATTAAGAATAATTGGAGTACTGAAAGTGCTACAATTGGTATAAAATCTAATTTGTACATTCTTGACAAATTTATTACAAGAAAGACGTTGTCCGTCAAATTGGGTATTTACTAGCGGTGTATTGGTCTGTTTTATCAAGGCACTTAGTAAAACAATAAGTAGGATGACTTCATCAATAGTAGAAGTAGTAGCTCCACTATTGAGGAAAGTATGTAAAGTTAATTCATGTCCTTGCATATTCAAGGAACACAAGACACGTGTGTCTACTGAATGACCAGTATTATAGATACTTGGTGTTTTGATAAAGACTAAGTTTGTATTTTCTGTGTCATCTGTGATAACTATTCCTTTTCCTTTGTTATTTTAGCTTCCAATAAGTTCAGTCTTGTTTCAAGTACAGAAACTCTTGTTTCTAGTAAGATATTTCGCGTACTTCCCTTAACAGTATGTACTATAGGGATGGTGACTTGAAATATTATTTCTAAGCAAAGATTACAGCAGTGCTTCTTGCAAAGCTTGCAAGTTCCTCTTTTAATAATAGAAGGATAAAAGTCACATATAAAACATAGGATATTATCAGTCCCATCTTTTTAAATTCCAGTCATGAAGACAAGTACGTTGGTCCAATTTTAAATCACTAAAAGTTTGTGGTATATATTGATGATACATTAAGGCGAAATTGCCTAATACTTCTTCATCTAAGTCTTCGTCTTGAAAAAAGGGGCAACTAAGTCTATATTTTTCTGCTAAACCCTGAGAAGTAAATTTTTCATCCCCAAATTAGGGACGAAAGTAATATTCATCCAAAATTTTGGGACGAAAATGACGACGAAAATAAATTCATCACAAAAAATACCTAATTTCAATCCGTCGATGCCCCATATCCCTATTCTTCTCTTCGATCTCGATCCCCTCCCTGGCGACAACGGCGGAGGAGACGGCGGTGAAGGTGCCAAATGTAAGCTCCCTCTCCTCTCTCTTTTCCCCCCCTCAATGATGATCGGGCCTTGGCCGACCTTGGTAGGCCGCGGTTAGCCCTTGCTAGTCGGCCGTGGCCGCAACTAGACCCTACTTGCTGCAGTTGGCCTCTGCTAGCCACGGCCGACCGCGATTGGCCCCTGCTAGCCACAGCCGGCCGTGGCTGTCCCTTGTTGGCAATTTCTGAGCTACCTCTTTCTTTTTAAAATAAGGAAAACAATATTAAAGGGACCTGCCTTTTTTGATATTTAACCAAAGAGTGCACCCCCTTTATAATTTGGAAATGGGCACCTCTTTGTTTTTTCCCATAGAAATATTCTTAAAGAAGTTAACTATGTTTTAGTAGTTTTCTTCTACGTGCATATTTTTTCATAATAAAATTAACTAAATTATCAATGAAATGACCTTTGTTTGGTTTACTAAGACATGATTTTATTTGAAATGGCCTTTCTTCTATCTTTTGATGGATTAAATGACTCTGTATTTGCAATGTTTCCTTGTCAAGATATTGGGGTTTTCACAGCGAACTGCTTTTGGCTCATTTCATGCTTTTGGTTATTTGGTAACTCAATTTTTTTGCCACCTTGTTAGAGTTATGCTTGTTCATTCTTTTCTATAGTCAAGAATTTTTGTCAACCACAGATCCTTTGTTTTGTATAAATCTGTCTGCTTTCTTCCGTATATTCATTGTGGTACTA
>JBBUKS010000008.1:4059919-4075659 GCA_038050645.1 Hedychium gardnerianum | reverse complement strand
ATAGTTGTTCTATTTTAGACGTGGCAAGTTGTACTAATGACTTCGGCCGAAAAGTAATTGGGTAGTTTGTATTCATTAAGAATTGTTCTAGCGACTTCTTGTAGGATTCTATGTTTTAGGACAAGAGAATTCTTGATGATAATTATTTTCTAGGAAAAATTTATTAAACCTATAGTTTTTAAAATCACCACCATTATCACTCCTAATTCTTTTGATTTTTAAATCTTTTTTTATTTTCTGTTTGTTTACAAAAATTACTAAAAGTTTCAAATGTTTCATCTTTATTTCTTAAGAATTTTACACAAGTTAGTTTTGAATAATCATCGATTATTACTAAACAATATATATTTCCATTAATTGATTTAATTTCATGTGAGTCAAATAAGTCTAAGTGTAACAGTTCAAGTATTGAATTAGTTTAACCTTAATTGATTTAGTTTCTTTTCCTTGTTGGCAAACATTACAAATTATTTATTCCGGGTTAGATAATTTTGGTAATCCTCTAACTAAGCCATTTAACTTAGTGATATTCCTAAAGTGGATGTGGGATAGTCTCCTATGTCACAACCAAGTTTTCTCTTGTTGTGTTAAGTGACACTTGAGTGAGGAACTATCGAGGTTGATCACATAGATATTACTTTGGCTAAATCCCTTAAGTTTTATGTTGGGGTTGTCTGCTTGCTTAATCAGAATCACACAATTAACTAATACTAAGTAAATTAAAGTTAAATTTTTCGACAAGTAACACTTTTCAAATAACGAAATCATATTTGAGTTTAATGTTACTTATCCCGATTACCTTAAGTTTGTCATTGATTCCAAAAGCAACTGATCCTAGGCTCTTGAGTTTTAATTTAATGAACTTGGTGTGATCTTCAGTCATGTGTCTGAAGCACCCACTATTCAGTATCTACTTGGATTCCTACAAATAAAGTAGGAGTTATTGTTATTTAAACATTAATTAAATTCTTAATTTGGTTAAGTTAGTTAAGTAGTTAATTTATATTAAGTTGTTAAGTTAATTTTAAGTTTAGTAGTTAATCTTAATTTAATTTAATTTTTAATTAATTTCCTTTTTAAATTCATTTGTAATTTAATTTAAGTTTTAATTTAATTTAATTTTAATTTAATTTTTAATTTAATTTTTAATTTTTTAATTATTAACTTATTCATCTCACCTGGTCTAATTTTTCAACTAGGTAATTCTATAGTTTTGTGAAATGAGTTGAGTTATTTATCTGGGGTTATTTTAACTTGTGTTAGATTCAGATTTAGCTTTGGGTCCACCAAGCAAGCTTTCTTGAATAAGCTTTCAAGTTGTAGTAAGTCACATGAACATCATTAAAGCAACCACGTATCTAAGATAAAACTTTTCAATTGGTCTTGCGCAAGAACTTAGTACTAAACCTTGGTCTAACTAGTTTAGATTGGACTAGGATAGCCTCAGCTAGTTTCACTAAGCCGATTGCATCAGGTCGAACACATATGATTCTTCCTAGACATGCATCAACTGAGCTTCCCTAACCTACTATCATCCCAATCATCTCTAATATTATTTAACAAATTAGAACTACCTAAATGGATAGGTTATGTTTTTGTGGTGCCAACCAATTTGGAGCCTCCCCTTGATTCATGGAATCTTTGTTTTGGGTTTATGTAATGAATTTTACTTTTAGGTACATAGTAATTTTGTCTTACTTGTTTGGTTAGGTAAGCTTTTGGAACTCATGCTTTGGTTTGTTTCTTATTTCGACTAACAAGTGATATGAAAGTATTATTGGTTGAGTTAGATTTGTATCCAAGTCTGAACTTATTATAGATAGCTTTTTAAGATTCGAGTATCATATCAAGGTACTTGGTTCCTAAATTGAACCTTTCCAAAGTCCCCTTGACTCTCTCAACTTCACTTTTCAATACGGAATTCTCTTCCTCAAGTTTTGCAACTTGAGTTGTGTCTCCATGTTGAACATTGTTAGTTAAGAGATCCAAGTTAATTTGTTCCTTAAGGTCTTGATTTTCCTTATGGAGCAGTTTAACTTGTTCCTCAATTTTAACTAACTTCCTATTTAAACATGCTATAATTTTAAAGAATTTTGCAATTAAATTAAATTTTACCTCATTGGAACCTTCTGAACCAGATATGGATCCGTGGCTTGACTCGTACTTGAATTCATCTTCTAGATCTGATTTGTTTTCCGACTTTGGTCTGATTGCCATCAGTGCTAGGTAGTTTGTTTGCTTTGGTTCTTCAACGTCCGATTCTTCTGAAGAGGACTCGTCTCAGGTGGCTTTGAGTGCCTTCTTTCTTCTTGTCTTCTTGGATTTGTCTTCTTTCATATTAGGTCACTCGTGCTTAAAGTGACCCTTCTTGTTGCATCCATAGCAGGTGATGTTTGCCTTTGTGTTGTTGAAGTGACCCTTTTTTACCAAGTTCACTAGTTGTTCTTCTTTGTTTGATTCTGAGTCAGACTCGTCCTCGGGCTCAAGTTTGGTTCAGGTTTTTGGATTTGCTTCTTTGGTAGAACCTGCAAAAAAAGCTATATCTTTCTCGACTTGTTTTGAGTTAATTTGCTCATGTAATTGTAGTTCACAAAATAATTCATCTAATTTTAATTTTGAAAGATTCATCGAAACTTTATAGAAATTTATTATAGATGTCCACAATGCATTTTGAGGAAAAGAGTTTAGGGCATACCTTATCACATCTCTGTTTCCTAGCTAATGGCCGATCAGGTGGAGTTTGTTGAGGATGTCCTTGATCCTCGCATGCAGTTGACTTAGGATTTCTCTGTCCTGCATTTTGATGTTAAATAAATTATTAAGTAGTAGATCCCATTTAGTTACCTTGGAGTCGTTTGTGTCTTCGTGTAGCTCGATCAATTTGTCCCAAAGCTCCTTCGAATTGTCGAAGGATCTGACCCAGTTGAGTTCCTCTTTCGTTGGCCCGCATTGGAGGGTGTTCAATACTTTGAAGTCAGTTTGGGCCTTTTTCTTCATTTTCGGGTTCCATTTTTTGGATCGAGGAATACGCCGAAGTCATTTGTGGGAGTAACGTACCCTCGTCGAATGCTGAACCATGGCTCTGATACCAATTGTAGGATCGAATAGAGCGCTAGAGGGGGGTGAATAGCGCGTTTTGCTTTTTCATGATTTTTGAAAACTCTTTTCTCTTTTCAAAGATTGGCAGCGGAAATAAAATAAAAACAAACACAAAATACTCGTTTGTTTTCACTTGGTTCACAGTCCTGCGACTGCTAGTCCAAGGCCCACAATCGTTGATCGCTTCCAATGGATAATCCACTAAAAAGTCTCCTTCTTCGAATAGAAACATGGAGACAAAGACTCGTCTTTTACAAAAGATGGGAACGATAACAAGTTTACCGACCCTTAAAAATTACGTACAAAAAGATGAATGCTATAATGAAATTATATTGACACGAAAGCAAGATCCAAAGTAGAGTATCAATGTCGAAGCAACTTTTCATCATCGTAATAGAATTCTGGAGCAGCGTGAGAGTCATTTGAGCATGAAAGTTTTTTTTTAAGTTGTTGGGCAAGGATTCTTTTATTAACCTATTCGGGCGCTTGGATCCCCTTTCGGGCACCCTGGCTAGGCCTGATCCATTTTTATCGCAATTTATCCACTTCCGAGCACTTGGGTTGTTGATGTGGCAACATCTGGATGAAACCTTGTCCGAGTTGACTTTATCCCTTCTCGGGTGCCTGGATCCCTTCCGAGCGCCAAGAAGCTAACGTGTGCCGACCAACCAGAGTCTGCCACCTCAGCTACATGCATGGCTGAGTTCGGGTCATTCCAGGCACCTAGATCCATCTGGTCGCCTAGATCTCCGAGCGCTTGGATCCCTTCCGGGTGCCTAGAATCCCTACATCACAGAGTTATCACAAACAGATAAAATGAAAATAAGTAAAATAGTTTGACAATATCAGGACTGTCCTGTCCTGACTTTTGAATTTTCCGTGAAACCCTAGGTTTGACCGACACCTACTGTTTCCTTCAAGGAAACGCGTCCTCACCTACTCTTCTCAGGAGAGTTTACCTGACTTGCCAAACATCTGGTTCTCCAAACCTGTTTGGACTTCCTTCTCGGCATCCGATCCTCCGACACTAGGACTTCCTCTCGATGTCTGGTCCTCCAGACCCATTGACCTGCTAGATGTCTGGTCCTTCAAACTCATCTAGACTTTCCGACTGGTGTCTTTGATCTGCCAAGAATTCTACTTAGTATCCGGTCCAGCTGACCTACTAGCGCTTTTCCTTGACTAGTATCCAGTCAACTTGACCTACTAGGATTTTTGCCTTTACCTAGTATCCACTAAGACTTTCCCGCAAGCTTATATGCACACTTAATCAAGCTTGTTAGATCATAATATAATTTAACTTTGAACTTTTGTCAATATCAAAACTCAGGTTCGATTATCTGGTGTTCCCTGCATCAACAGGGTGCACCTCTTGAATTGAATGTTACTCTTGTTCCAACTCGTCTTGTTGTGCCAAGGCCTTGAGTAAACGATATTGTCCCTCCGACTGAGTTAATGAAGAAATCCGACTAAGAAGTTGGTGAGGAGCGACCGACTAAGGAGTCGATGAGGAGAATCATAAGTGCTTGACCCCTACTGAGGGGGCGATGAGAATAATGGATTGCAAGGACAAAATATGTTCGACCTCGACTAAAGGGGGTTGGATCCTGAGAACAAAAATGTGTGCTTGTCCCCGACTAAGAGGGGAGGTTGGGACCTAAGGACTATGCTCGACCTCGATCAAGGGGGAGGTTGATTCCCGAGGATAATGTATGTTCGGTCCTGACTGAGGGGGGAGGTTGGGCCCTAAGGACTAAGTTCGACCTCGACCAAGGGAGGAGGTTGAGCCTCGAGGATAGTGTATGCTCGACCCTGACTAAGGGGGGAGGTTCAGTCTTGAGGACAATGTATGCTCGACTCTTACTGAAGGGGGAGGTTGGGCCCTAAGGACTATACTTGACCCCGACCAAGGGGGGAGGTTAAGCTCCGAGGATAATGTATGCTTGACCCCTACTGAGAGAGGGAGGTTGAGTCCTAAGGATTATGTTTGACCCCAACCAAGAGGGGAGATTGAGTCCCAAGGACAATGTATGCTCGACTCCAATTGAGGGGGGAGGTTGGGTCTAGAAACGAACATTTGCTAATGGAGATTCGCTATGCCTTTTGAGGAAAACGTGCTTAGACTATTGGGAGCCTTTTCATTGATAAAAAAGGAGTATGTTCAAAATTGACGTAGCACCTGAAGGATATATAAATGATACTTGTACTCCTTAGGTGCAATAAGGCTTTAAATAATTGGCATGCCATGGCCTATTAAGCCCCTTCCCTTTAGGGTCTTATAGGTAGTAAAATATCAAGCTCAACTTGCGAATGACCCAATAGGGTCCTCCCCATTGTGGTTCCAACTTACTGACATCACCGACGGGCTTGACCTTTCTCTATACCAAGTCCCCGACTTGGAAAGTGCGCAGGATGACTCTCTTGTTGTAAGTTTGGCGCTTTCTTTGTTGATAAGTCACAAGTCGGGTGGCTGTTCTTTCTCTGATTTCAGTTATTAGATCGAGGTTAAGTAGCCACCGGTCGAAGTTGTCTTGATCATAGGCATTCCTCCTAGTGGACTCCTCACCGACTTCAACAGGGACGATCACTTCTCCATCGTAGACGGGATGGAAGAGGGTCATACCCGTGCTTTCCCGAGGCGTAGTTTGGTAAGCCCAAAGAATGCTTGACAATTCCTCCACCCAGTTGCCTTTCACATGATCCAGCTTAATCTTGAGCCCCCAGATTATTTCTCAGTTGACAACATTAGTTTACCCATTGCTCTGAGGATCGTGACCGAAGTGAAGTCTTGTTGGATGCCGAAACCTTCACACCACTCTTTGAGTCGACGACCCTGAAATTATCAACCGTTGTCAAAGACCAACGTATGAGGTAGACCATATTGGCAAACAATGACTTTCAGTAGAAATTTAATGACCGCGTCTTCCGTTACCCATTTGGAGAAGTAATCTACTATTACCAGGAGGAACTTCTTCTGGTCGGGCCCGATCGAAAAGGAGCTCACAATATTCATCCCCCATTGATCAAAGGGGCAGGAAACGATAGAAGTCTTGAGAAGTTTGGTCGGATGGTGGGATAGGTGCTGGTGCTTCTGACAGTGGATGCAAGCAACGATGAATTGAGCGATGTCAGCTTGCAAAGTTGGACAAAAATAATCAGCCAATAATGTCTTCCGAGCGAGTGTCCGACACCCAATATGGTTCCCACATATACCCAGATGAATTTTTTGCTTAACATAGTCTTTATCTGCCGGACCCATGCATTTGAGGAGTGGACGTGAGAAAACCCTCTTGTATAAATTGTCCCCAATCAGAGTGAATCGGGCGACACTTCATTTAAGTAACCGAGCTTGCTCTGAGTCGGTAGGAAAAAAATTTCTTGTTTGAGGAAGGCGATGAGGGGTATTCTCTACTTAGCAACTTCTTCTTGGCTTGGGACTTGCTCAATCTTAGCAATCAACCAGACCTAAGCCATTGAGTCATCCATAGTCCAAGTGGCTAATGCACTTGTCATTTTGGCTAACTCATCTTCCTTCGAATTCTCGGCTCGGGGGATCTTTTGAAGACTAACTTCTTGAAAATTGGCTTTCAACTTCCCGAATATTTTTACATAGCGTCATAGTTTGTTGTTCTTTGTTTCAAAATTTCCTTCTAACTTTTGAGTAGCTAATTGAGAATCTGAGTGATTGATGATTCAGGAAGCACCCACCTGTTTGGCTACTTGGAGGCCAGCCAGTAAAGCTTCATGCTCTGATTCATTATTGGAGGCTCGAAAATTTAATCGGATGGACAACTGTTGGACATCTTCTCGGGGAGAGATGAGCATAACGCCAACACCACTACCTTGTCGGGTGGATAACTCATCCACAAAGATCCTCCATGTGCCTTTTGACTCTTGGCCTTGAGCTTTGGTTAAGAAATCCGGCAAGACTTGAACTTTGATGACAATTCAGGATTGATACTGGATGTCGTATTCACTCAACTCTGTGGTCCACTTGATTAGTCTCCCTGAGGCCTCTGGATTGGTTAATACTCGGCCCAGCATGCTGTTAGTGAGGATAGTGATCAGGTGAGACAAAAAATAGGGCCTTAGTCGGCGAGCAGTTAAGACTAAACCCAAGGTCAATTTCTCTAATGTTGTGTATCTACACTCGGCATCTAAATGACTTGAGAAATAAACAGGACATTGTATATTACCCCTCTTGTCGTACCAAGACTGAGCCGACCACTCCCTTGGCCGCTGACAGATACACCCAAAGCATTTCTCCTATTACCGGCTTGGAGAGGTGTGGTAGTTGGGACAAATATTCTTTGAGTTCAATGAAGGTCTTATCACAATCTGCATTCCACTCGAATTTGGCAGCTTTGAGGTACTTTGAAGAACGACAGGCTTCGGTTGGCTGATCGAGAGATGAATCGAGAGAGGACAATGATCCGACCGACTAACCTTTGAGTTTTTCTGAGATTTTGAAGAGGGGACATATTCTAGAGAGCCTGGATCTTCTCTGGATTAGCTTTGATTCCCTGCTTGGTTACTATGTATTCCAGGAACCGTCCAGTCTTGACTCCGAAGACGCACTTGTTGGGATTCAACTTGAGGCTATACTACCTCAAGGTGCTGCAAGTTTCATCCACATCAGAGATCAAGTTTTCATCTTGTACAGTCTTTGATCAAGATATCATCTATGTACACTTCGATGTTTCTCCCGATTTGGTGCTTGAAAACTCGACTCATCAGCCATTGGTAAGTTGCTCCTGTATTCTTGAGTTTGAACGACATAACATTATAATAAAAGGTCTCGTCTAAGGTGATGAAATTGACCTTTTTTATCTTAAAAAGCCAAGGGAATCTAATGATAGCCTTGGTAGGCGTCCAACATATAAATTAACTCGCATCCAGATGTAGAGTCCACCATCTGGTCGATGCAAGGCAATGGATAACAATCTTTCAGGCAGACCTTGTTGAGATCCCGAAAGTCTATGCATACTCACCATTTGTTTCCTGGCTTGGACACCAAGACTACATTAGCGAGCCAGGTCAGGAATTTGACTTCCCGAATGTGTCCGACCTCCGGTAACTTATTGATTTCTGCTTGGATTCACTTGTTCTGATCAAATCTGAAGTATCTTTTCTTCTGTCTAATCGGCCGAGCATCCAAAAGCACGTTGAGTCGAAGCACCATCACGGTCGGGGAAATGCTTGTGACCTCTTTAGCCGACCAGGTAAAAACATCATGATTTCGTGAGATGCAGGCTATCAACTCTTGTTGGAGTTCTGAGCAAAGATCTGTTACTACTTGGGTGGTTTCGTTTGGTCGGTCGGGATGGATTTGACTTTTTGCCCTTCCGTCAGTCAGGTCATTGGTATTTCTTGAACAATTTGGACTTCAGTTCTCCCGATCCTATGGGATTTACGTGAGTCGGTTCTGACTATATCAACATAACATTTTCTTATCGCCAACTGATCTCCTTTTACTTTGCCGACTTGATCTTCCAAGGAAAATTTTATCTTCTGGTGGAAGGTGGAGACAATTGCTTGAAAAGAACTCGGCATTGGTCTTCCCAAAATGGCATTGTTGGTGGAAGCAGTGTCAATAATAATGAATGGCGTATGTTGTGTCCTTACCAGAGGGTCCTTTCCCAAAGATAGGGAGATTGTCAATTTGACCGATGGACTATACTTCATGCCCTATAAATCCAAACAGGGAGGTAGAGATGGGCCGAAGCTCTTCATCATCAATCTACATTTGGTCCAAAGCTTTTTTAAAGATGATGTTGACTTAAGTTGCCCGTGTCAACAAATACTCTCTTCACATAATAGTTGGCGATGAGAGCGCGGATCACCAAGACATTTTCATGAGGAGTCTCTACTCCCTCCAAATGTCTAGGCCCGAAGCTGATTGAGAGATCGTCTCCTCTACCACGGCTGGTGCCACTTCATAGTTTTTCAATCTCTGACTGTGAGTCTTTCAGGCACGATGCTAATCTCTATCCGTCGTACCCCGATAGATCATATTGATAGTTCCTCGCAAAGACACTTTGTGTTTTCCTTTATCTTTTTTTCGATCAGTCTTTCGATGCAATCGGGAAGACTCGCAGGGTTCATTGAAGAGCGAGCAGGCTCTCCGATCAGTCGGACGGTTGGTAGTGTCCTGCCGGGTAGCACGTTGAGGGGAGTGTCGAGAGGGTTTTGGGGATGATCTCTGAGAAGGAAAACACTGATCGCACACCTGTCGTAACTCCCGGGCATATTGATTACATTCTCAAGTAGAGTGACCCTACGTTTGGTGGTAGGCACTGAAACAATCCATCATCTTGGGGAGCCACTGACCTGATCCCTGTGTCGGGGTAGGGACCACTTCTACAGCTTGCACAATTCTTTCTCCTCTTCGATCCGCCGACTGTTGATGGGTTGGGCATTGCTCTCAATTGCGCAAGGGAAGTGAGGGAGCCTTGCGTTCCGAGTGAGTGACTACGAGGGTTGGAACATGGCCTTCCCTTCTCCTCATGGATTGGGCTTCCTCCACATTAATATATTTAATCGACCAGCCAAGCAGACTGTCAAAGTTGGTTGGGGACTTCTTCGCCAAAGATCGGAAGAAGTCTCCTTCTACAAAGCCCTATGAGAAAGCACTTACCAGCACCTTTGAAGTAGCCGAAGGGACATCTTGAGCTACCCTATTGAACTGCTGAATATACTTCTTCAAGGCCTCTTTTGGCTTCTGCTTAAGAGAGAATAAATTGAACGGAGTCTGGTAGTATCATCGTCTATTGGCGAAGTGATGTAAGAAGATAGTCTTAAAGTCTGTGAAAGACTAGATGGAGGAAGTAGGGAGTCGATTGAATTACCTTTGTGTCGAACCCAAATGGGTTGTTAGAAAGACTTGACACTTGATGTCATCAGTACATTGATGTAACAGAGTGATATTTTCAAACTTCAACAAGTGATCTTTAGGGTCTGATGCTCTGGTGTATTCTCCGAATTGCAATGGTTAGAAATGTCGTGGAAGCTCATCTTTAAGGATATTCTTAGAAAATGGAGTGTCCTGAAATTATTTTATCCCCCCAAATGTGGGTGTCTTTCCTCGTGTAGGATCTCGAGATGATGTTTCTCCTGCCAAAGACTCGAGAGACTGCTCATGCCTCATGAACATTTCGATGGGAGTTAGAATTGGAGCCTAAGGAATTTCAGTTGCCCGTAGCAACCTCCGACAGGGAACTTGAGGTATTTCCACGGATGCAGAGTGTATCTTCTAAGGCAAAAGATTGGTCATTTGCTGCCATTGCAATGCTTCTTGCATCTTAGCTGCAACGAGCTGATTGAGGTTTTGTTGCATCAAGGTGATAACGGTCGGTCTCCCAGTGTTATCCATCTTAGCATCTTGGTTAAGAATTTAATGTTCCCACAGACGATGTCAATTTATTCCTGCTTAAGAGCACCTGAGGATGAGACACCGGTGAACTGTCTTCTGTGTTGACTAAGTCATGGACCTCCTAGAGAGTTGATCGTTGGGAGAGCTTCTAAAGCTTTGCTCGCTTATAGGGCTCCTTTTATAATACGAGAGTATTCTCTCTTTATTAATTGAACGTCATGTCAGCAAGGAAAATATCTCATCCGTGTATCATTGTCTTATTTTTTCCAATATCTCCACCATATCATACTGTCACATCACTCACGTTGGGTTTATTGATCGTGTGGGGTCACGTTGTGCCAACTATACCGCTCCACGTGTCTTGATCACCCATGTGCTAACCACATGGTATTGAGACAGCTCGACTGGCAAACTTGGTCCTTTAGGTGGGGAGACTGAGTGGTAGCCGATCGATAGGACAAACCATAGAAGGGTTGAGCAATGGTTGGTTGATGGGATCGATCGGAAAGGAGTTAAGTGGTGGCCGATCAATCAGACCAACCGAAGAGGAGCTGGGCAGTGGTTGGTCGATGGGACCGATCGGAGAAGAGTTGAGCAGTGGCCGGTCGATGAGACTGACCAGAGAGGAGTTGAGCAATGGCCGGTCGATGAGACCGACTGGAGAGAAGCAGAGCAGAGGGAAGTTAGGTGTCAGAAGATCTCTTTTGACTTCCAACACCAACAATATGAAATTGGTCGACCACATTAATCATGCTCAACTGTTGATCAATTTCGAAAAGTGTGGCTCCTCTTCGATGAGCAACATCAGTGTAATTCATGGTTCTCAGGTTGCCCATTGATGCCATTGATCGATAATTGGATATGGACTCTAACAACAATCGACTCGTCAATGGTAAACCGGCTCTTCTCCTATTTAAAGAGAGGAGAAAGTATAAAATCTATTGTCGAATCATTGTTGGATTCAATAGGCTATTATTTTTACCAATTAAGAAATTGACATCCCTTCACAAATTAACAAGAGGTTCAACCCCAAAACTAAGTCGAATTATAACTTTTCAATTGATTTCGGTTTGATTTAACAGATCAAGAATAAGTCTCCTGTTTTTCCCCCCTTCACTCTTATTAATTTCCATTAGCATCCTTCTTTTCCACATGAACACCAAAACATTTATAGCTCTGTGTAATGTGTTCTTTGGTCATATTGCTCTATCGCTTTCGTCTTGCTCAACTTATGGAACTTTTCGGTAAAATTGTGTGTTTTAAGTTTACTTGAGTGGACAATCAAGATGAGGTGAGTCATGACAATAATTCTGCAAGTGGGACAAATTCATTGACTTGCCGATCAGTGATCAACTTTGGTGGAGGAAGTTTAAGGTTAGTCCACTGGAAATTTTGAGGACTTGGAATGTCATTGCATGGCATGAGAAATTGGGGGTTGATGGCTACTGCCACGAACTCCAAATTGGAACCACCTTTCAAACGTCAATTGTATGTATTAACCAGCTGGAGCAGTCGCATGTTTGAAAGGGTCAAATGGGTGATTTTTTTAGTTTTATTTTTGGATGGGCTCGGTTGCTTTGTGGTTAAGTCGATTGACTAGACTCGAAGTTTTGGCATTGATTGGACTAATTTAATTTCTTAGCGTTGGACCGAGTAATTAAAACGGTTGAATTCAGCATAATTTTACATGCAGAAATTAGTCAAGTGACAATATGGAGATTCGTTTTATATTTGTTGGACTTAGTTGGGTTTCCAAATTTATCTAAGAAATTTTTTACTTTATTTTGAAAAAATAATAATAATAAAATCCTGTTTGATTAAAAGATTAGTGTAGACAATAAAATATTAAAATCTATTTTAATTTTCATACCAGCTAAATATATCCTTCTTCATTTCGTACCACTCAGTATCTCATTTTTTTAAATCGATTAATTTTAAAACGATCATTCTAAAAAAAAAATCATCCACTATTAAAATAAATTAGAAGACGCTTATGATGTTTTATCGAAACAACCTTTTTCTCAAGTCCATTATTACAATTCGCTACAATTAGTCTCGATCTTGAAATTTCTAAAATTTACATTTAAAAGTCTAACCACTAGATCATATTCCAGGCACACTGCTGATTAAGTATTGAAAATAGATAAAGTTGCACTATGGAATTTACGTGCTCGATCATTATCATTGAATATGTCTCCGAGATAATAGTATACTAATTATATTTTTAATAGATAATTAAAAATTTTAAGATTTGAATCTTAATTATACCGTATTATACGATATTTTTTTTATAGTGAAAAGCAGACCTAAGAATATTGATCATTTAGATATGCTTCCATTAGCACTTCTCGATTTATCCTAATGGTCGGTGGGAAACTTTCGTAGGATTAAATCGAACACCTCAAGTTCGATGTTACCTAGTTTTTTTTTTTGTTCCACCATGTATATTAACTTAAGATGATTATCAAAGTCCCCATGGCGTAGCATAGATGATGGACGCATATCATTTCTAACGTAATGGTCAGGGGTCGAATCCTCGGGAACTCACGACCTGGGTATCATTTCACCATGCGCCTTCCGCCTGTATACCTGAATTTACCTCCTTCCATACCCGTGGGACCGTGGTGCAAGGGAGAAATCTCCAGGTGCGACGTTCGAAAAGAGGTTGTAGAGAAAACGTAGGAAGAAGGGGATTCGCCAACAAAGAGGAGTCGCCTCTTGGTTTAAACGAAAATAAATTTTATTCAAATTAAAATCAAACTCAACATATTTTTACAAGAATACTAACCCTTGTTTAAATAGCCTAAGAAATAAGAAAAAGTCACAACAAAAAAAGAAAAAGTAAAAGAAAACTAATCCTAAAAAACAAGATAAAATCTAAATTAAGTTTTAGAAGAAAAACTAATTCTTAAAAAATAGGAGATAAAATTTAAACCAACTTTTAGAAAAGAAAACTAATTCTAAAAATTTAAAACAAATAAAAAAAAAGTTAAAAGACAAATTCTAGAGTTTGGGCGGCAATTAGAAAGTTGATTCCTTTTTGTCTAGACTCCGAATAGAGCGCAACCGCATCAGGAGTCCACAGATTGGTCATCTTCCTTATTGGTAGTCCTGATCGTCCTTCAAGACTTAAAAGGGAGGCTAGTAGCCTCATTTCTTCTCGTCACAGCTCAAAGGGGAACGTAACCGTATCGGAGAACATAAATTAGTCATGCTGCTGGATGCTCCTGTATCAGACACCCCGGGTTGAAAAAAAACTCGTCCTTGAGTTCAAGATAGTGTCTTCAAGGTCCAAAGTCCTCAAGTATTAGTAAATAAAAAGTCATCTCATAAGTGGTAGAATAGGAGGAAGATACTCTAACATCACCTTGGCCAAAGTGAGGGACTGTCTATTGTTGACTATTTTACTCAATTGTTTCATAAACTCTTCCATAGCTCTATTTTTACCAACTGTTAAAGTCATCTGAAATATAATTTCTATTGCATCTAGCATCTCTGTTTCACCATCCGAATGCTGAACAATATTAGATAAATTTTCAACTCGGTCGTATGTAATAAGAAATCCTCTCTCAACCTAAGAGAAAACTTGTATTGGATTTGTGAAATCCAATTCTTCTAAAATATTTTGAGATATGTCATCCCTTTGATGACATTGCTAGTTGAGAAAGTCTGCTTTAGCTGTTGACGTCATCATTGTGTCGCGCAGCTGAATAATTATTTTTCAAATAGTTAATATCACTAGTTTTGATAAAAATGATTCCAGACTCAGTCTGGCATCAAGCTTTTCTTGAATTAATTCTGTTAGAGCATTGATATATTGACTTAAAAACTAAATTCTAGAGAAAGGATGCATTGTTTTTGTCCCATGCAATTCTTCGGATGTAGTAAAAGAAGCTTGTGACGGTGTGGAAAGAGAAGGAACATGATTGTCCATGGTGTCTGCTTGATGAATTGAAAGCACAGGTCGCTCCTCAGATTTAACTGGACCTACATATCCTCTTTTGGTCATATTCAATCTGCAATTGGGTACCATATTTGTAGAATTTTCATTCAAGGATGGCTCCAAAGAAGATGTACAAGTCTCCATGGATGCAAACTTAGCATGAATAAGAACATAGTCTTGTTTGATGAATTCTAATGAGTCGACAACTCTTATACTATTTAAGCATGTAAAACTCTTATCCAAGCTTGCAATCTTCAAGTTAGAAATATCTGATAAAAGTGATAGATCAGCGTCATCTGCACCCTCATCAGATTCACTAGGTGTCTCAATTGTCCTTGGTATGGCTAGGAAATTGTGATTGAAGAATTCTTCAAATGACAACCTCTCAATTGGATTCAGACAAAGAAGTCTCCTGCATATGTGCGTATAATCAGGATGTAAACTCACATCTTCTAGAAAATGCAGTTCATAAGATGTCATTATATTCAGAAAAAGTTGACGATGAGTATGACTATCAAAAGGTAGCTTCCTAGTGACCAGCTGGAACAGAATTATGCCAACACTCAACAAGTCAGCCTTGGTATCATATTTTCTGTCCTGAATTATCTCAGGAGCCATGTATAAAGGAGAACCATAAAATGTGTCAGCTAACCCTTGAGGCAATAAGTATCTTGCAAAACCCAAATTGACGATCTTCAAAATGACAGTTTCATCACTAGTTGATAACAGAAGGTTCTGTGGTTTGAGGTTCTTGTGAATGAGATTATTTTCACGTAGTATTTTCAATCCTTCAGTGAGTTGTCTTAAGAAGTGTCAAGCAACAACCTCCAAAGTGAGAATAGGAATGTCCTTCATTAGGGCCTGAAAAGCATAGATGACAATCTTAGTGACGATAACCTGAGCACTGGCTTGTTTGAGAGCAGCAACGCAGCCCTAGCTAGCCACATATCACTGCAGCCCTACTGGCAACATAACATTGGTAGCCCTCATCAGACCATTAGGGGAAAAGTGGCGGCATCCATATAGATTGTCGAACTTGTTCTTGGTGACGGAATCATTCACATTGATGGCAGGGAAGAGAAGGATACCGCTATCTTGCATCTGGTAGAGCCGCTTAACACCAGTAGTGGTCTCCTCCGACACGCCCACAAATCACTCGCTTTGAGAGTCAAAGGTAGAGATCTCATGGGTCTGTTGAACTGACATGTCCATGAAAACTCTTTTCCCGTGCTGGAGATGTCCCACGAGCACCACATTGCGGATCGACGAAAGATTGGAAGCTAGACCTAGCAAGAACTCGGTGGAAATGTAGATAGAGGAGTCCTT
>JBBUKS010000008.1:4047534-4059819 GCA_038050645.1 Hedychium gardnerianum | reverse complement strand
AGAGTCCACCCAAAATTTCTAATTCACAAGTACACGAGAACATAAAAGAGGACACATTTTGGGTTTAAACTCCCCACACAGTTACACAACATAACTACATGATCCAACATCCAATAATGATCATCGATCAAACAAGCATGATACTCCAAACAAAACCAACCACCTAAACTACAACTATACAATTCAACCCAGATATATACAAAAAAATGAAACTACTTAATAGGGTAAGGAAATTCGTTACCCACATGATTCCTCCCCGAAACAGTATCAAATAGCCCTGGTTGGCCCATCTTGACTGGAGCAAATGGCTGAAACATATTGTACCAAAATGGGTCAAAGTAAATCAGTAAAATACTAAGCCACAACAACCCAAATCAAACCAAATAGCCATTACCCTCATTGATGGATGATCGAAGCCATAGTGGTAGTTTTGTTGCCCGGCCGGAACAATCCTAGCCGGCGCTATAGTAACTGACAACTCTATATACATCAAAATAATACACGGTTGATCCTCTAGATCCACAGTTATAATAACACAACAAAATCAAAACCCAAATCTACCATCCTTGCCTCCTGGTGGAAGCCGCGAGGGGTAGAACCAACTATCGATGATGACCAACAGTGATGGCATGGTATTACCAACTAGAGTTTAGATCAAAACCTCAACGAATGGCATAATCTGACCAATGGCAATGACCCAATCGCAAGGCCCAGCTCGTGCTGATCGGCACAGTAGACCTATCACCTCTGTTAGCCGGGGATCACTATGACCAAAGTTGACCAAAGCTGAGGATGAATTTCGGAGATGACAGGCAGTGTCCGGGAAAATCTAATGCCTGATTGGATATGGTCGCCGGTGGGAAACAACGGCCACGGTATCGACGGCAGAGACTCGACTAGGCATATATGGAATCAATAGTCCCAGCAAAGCTGACTGATTGGTCAGGCAGAGAGGGAGAAGAGAAGATCGGCGGCAATACCATGGTGGCCGGAGGCGAGCTCCCATCCTGATCTGGCGACAGACCCCCAAAAGAGGAAATCAGAGAGGGGGAAGAACAGTGACAAAGGGAGAAGAAGAAGGATTGGGCTTACCGTCTCCGATTGCGGCTTGCCCCCAATTCTGACCGCCGGCGATGGAGCGACGCCGAGAGTGATGGATCTGGAGTGGTCGAGAAAACAACAGATGTGCGGCGGTAGGGGATGGATCAAAGCTTCACCGGCGCGGTGGACGACCAGCTTCGGCGGTTGTGGTCGCAGCGAAGAAGGAGAGGGGAGGCGGCTGCGGTGTCGAGGATGGGGGGGGCGATCGCGAAATGAAGAAGAAGGAGTCGGCGATTAAAACGAAATGGAGGAGAAACTTTTAAAGATTAAACTTAGGGTTTTTAATTTAATCAACTTAGGTTATTTAAATTCTTGAACTTAGTTTAGTTAAATTCTAACTTAGGGTTTAATATCCCCGTGAATTCCTCCAAATAACTCCAATTAAATCCCATAAAATTTCTAAAAAAATTCAACAATTCTTTTAAGCTTATTCCCCGGTCAACGCACATAATTTTAATTATTTTATTCACCGTATTTAACATCCAAAGTGGATAATATCATACCATTATGGAGATATCTAAATTCCTTCAATCCTAACACTATCTAGTCTAATCACATAGATATTATTCTTTCTAAATCCCTTAAGTTTTATATTGGGGTTATCTATATACTTGATCAAGCATTCAAAGGATAAAAACTTAACCTTATAACCAAAATCACACAATTGACTAATTCTCAGTAAATTAAAATTATTTTTTTGACAACACTTTTCTTATAATGAAATTAGATTCAAGTCCAATGTTATCTATCCCGATTATCTTAAGTTTGTTGTTGTTTCCAAAGGCAACCGATCCTAGGCTTTTCAATTTTAACTTGGTGAACTTTGTGTGATTTGTAGTCTTGTGTTTGGAGCATCCACTATCCAATATCTATTTAGATTCTTACAAATAAAGTAATATTTTGTTATTAGTGTAAATTATTGAAGTTAGGTTGATTAAGTTTATAATTTTGAATTAATGTTGAGTGTTTATTTTAGTTTTTGATTGACATATTAATTAGGGTTAACTACGTTTAAAATAGTTTTTAAATTAATTAAATTTATTTTTAAAATAATTTTGAAATAGTTTTTAAAATAATTAAGTTTTTAAAATAATTTTGAAATAGTTTTTAAAATAATTAAGTTTTAAAGTAAGTTTTTAAAATGAGTTTTTAAAATAAGTTTTTAAAATAAATTTTTTAAAATAAGTTTTTTTTTAAATAAGTTTTTAAAAGAGTTTTTAAAATAATTTTTAAAGGGTGTTTTAAAATAATTTTTAAAATGTTTTTTTAACTAATTTTTAAGGGTTTTAAAAATAATTTTTAAAAAGGATTTTTAAAAAAAATAAAAAATAGTTTTGAAATAATTTTTTTAAAATAATTTTTTAAATTATTTGAAATAATTTTTTAAATTATTTGAAATAATTTTTTAAAATAATTTTTTAAATTATTTGAAATAATTTTTTAAAATAATTTTGAAATAATTTTTTTAAAATAATTTTTAAAATAGCTTTGAAATAAATGTAAAATAGTTTTTGAAATAATTTTGAAATAGTTTTGAAATAATTTTAAAATAATTTTAAAATAGTTTTGAAATAATTTTAAAATAATTTTGAAATAGTTTTGAAATAATTTTGAAATAATTTTTTATAATAGTTTTGAAATAATTTTAAAATTGTTTTTAAAATAATTTTGAAATAGTTATTAAGTTTTTAAATAATTTTTAAAAGAGTTTTTAAAATAATTTTTAAAAGGATTTTTAAAATAATTTTTAAAAGTTTTTTTTTAAAATAGTTTTTAAAATAGTTCCTAAAATAATTTTGAAATAATTTTTAAAATTATTTTTTAAAATAGTTTTGAAATAATTTTTTAAAAGAATTTCTAAATATTTTTTTAAAAATAATAATTTTCAAATAGTTTTTAAAATAATTAAGTTTTTAAAATAAATTATGTTTTTAATTAATATTTGAATTTAATTAATGTTTTAAATTCAATTAAGATTTAAATTTAATTATTTTATTAACTTTAATTATCTCACCCGATTTTATTTTTCAACCAAGATAATCCTATAGTTTTATGAGATGAATTGATTCATTTGTCTTGGGTTGTTTTAACTTGTGTTAGATTCAAGTTTAGTTTTGGGTTCACCAAGCAAGCGTTCTTTGAATAAGCTTCCAGGCTGTGGTGAGTTATTTGGACATTATTAAAGTAACCACGTGTGTAAGACAAAGCTTTTCAAATAGTCATCCCCAAGAAACTTAATACTAAACCTTGGTCTAACTAGTTTAGATTGGACTGAGATAGCTTTAGCTAGTTCCGCCAAGTCGATTGTACCAGGTCAAATATATATGATTCTTCCTAGACATGCATTGACAGAGCTTTCTTAACCTACTATCATTCCAATCTTCCCTAATACCATTTAACATGTTAGAACTATCCCAAGTTTATCTAGTCCTAGCTACCCAATCGGGTAAATTATGTTTTGAAATGTCAACTAGTTTGGAGTCTCTCCCTGAATCATATAATTTTGGTTTTGTATTTAAATAATGTATTTTACTTTTAGGTACATAGTATTGATTTTGTTCTACTTGCTTGGTTAGGTAAATTTTCTTAACTCATGCTCTGGTTTATTTCTTGTTTTGAGCAATAAGTGATAAAAATGATTTATTGGTTGATTTTGATTTGTATCTAAGTCCGGACTTGTTATACACAGCTCTTTGGAATCCAAGTATCATATCTAGGTACTTAGATCCTGAGGTAAACTTTTCCAACTGTTCCTTGAGTTCTTTAACTTGACCTTTCAAAATAGAATTCTCTTCCTCAAGTCTTGCAACTTGAGTTGAGTTTCCATCTTGAAGTTAGTTAGTTGAAGAGCTAGAGTTGAGTTGTTCCTTAAGGTCGTTATTTTCCTTAAGGAGTAGTTTAGCTTGTTCCTTAGATTTAATTAATTTTTTATTTAAGCATGCAATGCAATGACTTTAAAGAACTTTGCAGTTAATTTAAATTCTACATCATTGGAACCTTTTGAACCGGATACAGATCTGTGACTTGACTCATACTCAGACTCATCTTCTTGGTCTGATTTGCTTTCTGACTCGAGTCTGATTGCCATGAGCGCCAAGTAGTTTGCTTGCTTTGGTTCTTCAGCATTTGATTCCTCTGAAGAAGACTCATCCCAGGTGGCTTTGAGTGTCTTCTTTCTCTTTATCTTCTTGGACTTATCTTCTTTCATATTGGGGCACTCGTGCTTAAAATTACCCTTCTTGTTGCATCCATAGCAGGTGATGTTCTCCTTTGTGTTGTTGGATGTTGACTTGATCATCTTTTGTAGGTCCTTCTTGGTGAAGTTCTTCTTTCTTCTAGTGCACATTTTTCTTACCATGTTCACTAGTTATTCTTCTTCATCTGATTCTAAGTCGAACTCATCCTCGGGCTCGAGTTTGGTTCAGGTTTTTGGTTTTGCCTCCTTGGTCAAACCTACAAGAAAAGTTATATCCTTATCGACTTATTTTGAGTTAGTTTGTTCATGTAATTCTAATTCACAGAAGAGTTCATCTAATTTCAATTTTGAAATATTCCTCGAAACTTTATAGGCATTTACTATAGATGCCTATAGTGCATTTTAAGGAAACGAGTTTAGGGCATATCTTATTATGTCTCTATTTTCTAGTTGTTGGCCGATCATGTGAAGTCCGTTCAGAATGTCCTTGATCCTCGCGTGCAGTTGACTTACAGTTTCTCCATCCTACATTTTGATGTTAAATAAATTATTTAAAAGTATGTCCCGTTAGTTACCTTGGAGTCGTTTGTGCCTTCATGTAGCTCAATCAATTTATCCCAAAGCTCTTTTGAATTGTCGTAGGGTCCGACTCGGTTGAGTTCCTCCTTCGTCAATCCGCATTGGAGAGTGTTCAATGCCTTGAAATCAATTTGGGTCTTCTTCTTCATTTCTGGGTTCCATTTTTTCGGATAGAGGAGTGCGCCGGAGTCATCTATGGGAGTCGTGTACCCTCACCGAATGTTGAACTATTGTTCGATGTCGATCTTCAGATAGACCTCCATTCTTCTCTTCTAGTATGGGAAGTTGTCCCCATTGAAGAGTGGGAGGCGAGCGGTGTTGTATCTTTCGTTCTGGGTCATTTAGTTCTTGTAAAGAAAAAATACTCAAAAAGAATTTCCAAGACTTGATTTTGGGATTAGTAGTGCAGTATTAAGAAATTGATTAAAAAACTTAGAAAAATACAAAAAGAAATTTTACTCAAGTTTGTGGTTGCACAAAACTTAAGCGCCCCTAGCTTTGATATCACTTGTAAGATTGTATGCACGTGAGAGGAGGATGAATCACGTGTATTTTAAAAACTTATTTTTCTTTTTAAAATTAAACTCATAGAAAGAGTGCGTAGAGGATGACAAAAACAAATGATAGTACACGTTCGGTTACTTGGTTCACATATGAACGATTACTACTCCAAGGCTCATGCCCCCTTAAGATATTTTCGACGGGCAATCCACTAAGATTCTCTCCGAAGAACCTTCAAAGAGAAAATTTGAGTATAAGAATGAAGGAAGTCTAACACACTACACTTCCTTAATCAAGTATATATTTTAAAAAAAACTTTATACCGACAGTGATCGAAGTAGAAGGTTGGAGGTCGATGTCGATTTTGTTCTTGTTGCAGAAGTTTACTCAAGCATAAATTTGACATAGAAAAAGTCGCAACACAGCAGACGTCGAGCAAGAGAGCAACATTATTGAGGAAGATGTGAGTGCGAATTGATGCCTTTGTTGTTCGATCGAGATGTTCTTTTATAGGGTATTGAGGGCGCCTCCAATGACCCAGGGCACCCCAAGTGAAGCTCATCCGATCCTAGAACTTTGCTTTTTTATCTTCTCCAAGGTGCCTCCAATGCTTCGAGCTTATTAGCTCTGAGGTGTCTCCAATCAATTGAGGGTGCCTCTAGTGTTGAAACTTCATCCTCAAAGTTTATCTTCTCTGAGGCACCTCCAGTCATCTGAGGTGCCTCCGGTGCCTCACTCAGGGCACCTCCAATCATCCGAGGCCACTTGAGTACTATTCATCCAAACTTTTTTTTTTGCTCAAGGATCCTACAAAATATGTTAGTCCAAATAACAAAATTATTTAGAAAACAGAGTTAGCATAAATACATGAACAGTTTTTATTACTTAGATCATGTCTAATCAAGACCAGATTCTAGTTTAGGTCTCAACTTAGATTTCCTAGGTTAGATCTAAGTTGGACTAATGCCTACAGTCTCATTGGGACTCATCCTCACTGGATCCCTCTCCTCCAGTTACTTACCTTACTTATTATTTGTAGAACGACTTTACTTGACATCTGATCTCCTGACCCACCAGGTCTTCCTACCAGATATCTCATCTGGACTTCAGTCAGTCATCTGGTCCTACTTACCCGACTGGACTTCCTGCTAGTTATCTGGTCCTCCTGACCTAACTGGGCTTCTTGTCAATTATTTGTTCCTCCTGACCTAACTGGACTTCAGCCTAGTGTCTGGTCCTCTAGACCCATCAATTCTTTTGTCTGCACACTTAGTCACCATATTAGTAAACATATAATCTAACTTTAACCTTTTATCATACATCAAAATTTGAGTTTGATTATTAGTGTCAACTATACCAACAAGAACCTCCAAAACCTCTAATACCTCCACTATCTTTGACTTTAGAGGAACGAATAACTCATCTTGAAAATAATGTCATTCATACATTTTAGCTTTTGGAAGCCCGGATATAGGAGATTAGGGATATGATACAAGGAAGCCAGAAGTTTCCTTCTTCATTGGACTAAACTTGATATACCTTAGCTTGGACTTATAGTTAGGTCATTTTGGATTTGCAGTTGTTATTTTATCTTAACTATGTGTGACTTTTTATTTTAGATATTTTGACTTTGTTTGACTTTATTATCTTTCATAATAGTTGACTTTGATTTGATCTATATTTGCATTTATTATTGACTTGATTATATGCTTACTTTAATTGTCTAGTTAATTAGATTGTTTACTTATCTAGCTTGCTTATTTGATTGATATTTTTCTATCCTTTTTACAATTTAACCCATTTTGATATATGAAAAAAGGGGGAGAAATTAAATCCTTTAATTCATGGGGAGTATGATTAAGGGGGAGTTAAAATTAAAATTTATATATTCATGTATAATTGCACTAATCGTATTTCATTCTCATACATTGAATATAAAACTCAATCATTTCTTAATTATGATTTTACTAACTTTAACTTAGTTTTCATACTATCAAAAAGAGGGAGATTATTGACGTTGGGAGCACAACATTTAACCCAAGATTTTGATATATGACTAAGGTCAAAGTTAAGTTTGTTGAGATCTAACGAATTAATGTCAAGTATGCAAGAGAAAGTTTCTTGATATGTAGAAAAATCCTAGTAAGTGAAGGTAGGCAACAAAAAAGTCTTAGCAAGTGAAGCTAGGCAGCGAAAAAGTCCTAGCAAGTAAAACTAAGCAGCGAAAAAGTCCTAGTGAGTAAAGATAGGCAGTGGAAAAGTCCTAACGAGTGAACCTATGCAGTGAAAAATCCTAGTAAGTGAAGTTAGGCAGTGACAAGTCCAAGTGGAGTAAGCTAGGAGATGAAACCTTGACAGACAAATCCAAGTTGAGTGAGCTGAGAGCTGATTTCTTGGCAAACAAAGTCCAAGTGAAAGCAGTTAGGAGTTGTGGCTTGACAACTCAAACTAAATGAGTCAATTGGAAGCTGGACATCTATTCAAGTAAATTCGAGTAATTTTAAATCTTATATCATACTCATTACGCGTAACCATTGTAGGAAAGCAAAGTTCGACGGTTCCAGGAGACCGGAGGGAGTTCGGGGTGATTGTCTAGTGATAACTCTCGGCGAGTGAAGTTGAAGGATCTAAATGACCATAGCTGGGTCGGGGCGACCGGAGCATACTGGTGACCAAAGTTTCTTTCAGGAAACCGGTAGAAGATGAAGTTCAGCTATCTGAGTGGTGCGGTTAAGATGAAATTTGACCCTTCCCAGGCGACACCGGGGTCCGGGCGACCGGAGAACATGGACAATGTTTTCTACTAGATAGACATTGCAGCCACGTCAGCATGCTCTAGGCGACCAGAGAGGCTCCAGCCGACCGAGAAGTGCCACGTCAGCAATAGAGGACTATATAAGGGTCTTGAGGCAGAGCTTTCAAATCATCCATTCTCACTGAATCTTTCTCTGTGCTCGTGCTCTAGTGTTCTCGGTCTCTCTGTGCTATGACGACGACACACTGCAATTTGCGATTCATTTCTTATCGGCAACATCTAGAGTAATTTTTATATTTGTTGTGTTCTGTTATATTTGTTATTGTGCTTAATTTTTAGATTCTTTTTTTATAAGGTTTCTCCACTTAAGAGAAATTAAGAAATAAGAATTATATTTTTATTACTGCTACGTGTGTCTATTTTTTGGTCTAAGTGATAATCTGTTAACTATAATTTGCTAAGTTTATTTATTTTCATTGTGTTACTTTTACTCTGTTTATGTGTTTATTTCTAGAATTATCAGTTTATAAAATTCTTAATACTATTCACACCCCCCTCTAGCGTCAAGTTCGATCCTACACCTTTCAAAGTGAAAGGCCTCTCTAAGACATACCTTACTTACCTATCAAATATCTAGTCTAACTGACCTATTTGGACCGGTCAACCACGTGCGGTCGATTAAAAACCTTTTTTGGTCACACTTGCTTGTAGTTCACTCCTCCAAGATTTCTCACTATTTAGGCTTTACTCTCATAGGATTTTCTTTTTTCTTAAAGTTCACTCATCTAAGATTTCTCACTACCTAAGGTTCACTCCCTTAGGATTTTCTTTTGCTTGTAATTCACTCTTCCAATACTTCTCACTACCTAAGGTTCACTCCCTTAGGATTTTCTCTTATTTGGAGTTCACTCCTCCAAGACTTCTCACTACCCAAGGTTCACTCCGTTAGGATTTTCCTATTGTTTGGAGTTCCACTCCTTCAAGGCTTCTCATTACCTAAGATTCACTCCCTTAGGATTTTCTTAAAGTTCACTTCTCCAAGACTTCTTACTACCCTAAGGTTCACTCCCTTAAAATTTTTCTCATGCTAAGCATCCGGTCACTCTTGACATGCTTGGACTTTTCTTTTTACCAGTCATTTGATCAACCTTGACCTGACTGAAATTTTCCCTTGCCTAGGTCGACCTTAATTTGTCAGGACTTCTAATTAACACTATAAAAAAAACTCTCATTAACAATAATTTTTTACCATTGTCATAGGCCTAAAAAATCGTTGTTAAAAGACGTGTTGTTAAAAGGGACCTCAAAGACAACGTTTAAAAATTGTTATCTTTTGATCAACGACAACGATTTGATAATGATTTTTCATCGTTGTCTTTTAGCGCGATTGACAAAAGTTTAACAATGGTTTTAAATCATTATTTTTGAGTGCTTTAGACAATAATTTCACAACGTATTTAAACTGATGTCTTTGGATGGAGTAAACAACAGTTTGACAATAAATTAAAATCATTGTCTTTTATTTGAGGTAGACAATAGTTTGACAAAAAAAATCCGTTGTATTTTCAATTGAAATGTAATAATTTGATAATTTAAAATCATTGTCTTATTTAAATAATATATTTACAAAACCATGGTCTTATATTTAAAAGATAAATTGTTCAAATGCCAAGTGATCATCCAACTATTCTCTATGGTTAACCACACCCAACAAATTTAAGAGAGAAATGATAAAAGACAATTTTTTAAGGCAGATTAGAATATAAATTGTTAAGCCTGGATGATAAACACCAAGAACTAGATAAATGGCGATAATTTGTAACCTTCTGAGATCACAAAATGCATACTTCTTTGCATTCTATATAGTGTCATAGCTCAAATAAAATCCCATCGATTTGCCCCCTCCAAAGTGGGTTCGGAGTTTAAATACGAAGATTGTGTTAGGGTCCTTCACTTCATAAATGTTCGCCAACTTTTCTTTCAATTCTGCCCAAATCATAGAAACCACAGATGCAACCTTAATTCCACCATAAAAGCATGGCAAACATATAGAAAACAAACCTTATCTTTGAGACATTAGCTCTGTCGAGGTGAAGAACATCGACATCCTGTAACCAACCAAGATAAATCACAAGTATGGCTTCTGCTATAACAGATGAAACGAGACAGTGGGGAATAAGAAAACGTGACTGCCTTGGAATCTGTCAAGGTGAAAGACTCTACTCCAATATCATATTCACATGATAGTATATCCTTTGACATCTATTCTTTGTCCATTCTTGTTACAAGTACTAATCAGCTAGAAATGAGCCAACACCTACCTTCAAAACAATTGTACATCATACAACAAGATCTTAACACAACGAACAAGAAGCATCACATATTCATAGTATACAATCTGTACAATCGATTTTCAAGCAAAAACAAGTAAATAAGGGAGAAAATAGAAAAAACCTTAAGCAACTTTTTACCAATGGTTAAGTAATTGAAAGATAAATTAACTGATGGGTTTGCATATATCAACTATCATTAACGAGTTAGTGAAAGAAAAAACTAAATTTTTTCCACAACCCCACAAATAACCTCTAAAAGTAAATAAAAAAAACATCAGATTATTTCATTGAGATTTTCTCTCAATCGAGGCATCATTCAGTCGGGAAAGAAGCTCACCAATTCCACAACCCCACAAATAACCTCTAGAAGTAAATAAAAAAACATAGGATTGTTTCATTGAGATTTTCTCTCAACCGGGGTCATCACTAAACAAAATTAAAGGTGCCCTATTAGATGATGATATGGATAATTAAATATGTTAAATATGGCAAAAAAATTAAATAATCAGTGTTAATTGAGAAATAAGCTTATTGAAATTTTTTGGAATTTTTTTGGATTTAATCGGAGCTAATATGAGGAGTTTAAGGGGATACTAATAATAGCCTTTTAGAAAGTCTGTTTGAAATATCAAATAAGTTGGGAATTGATTGTTTTAATTAACCTAAAGTTATATAAATAAGCCTAAGTATTTATTTCCTATTCCTACTTCCTTCTCCTGGTCTCCTCTCCTCACACGAACCCGATCTCCCCTCTTCTTCTCCCACCGTCGCAAACCACACCGAGCCTCTCCTTCCCACACCGTCATCGTCGTTCCATCGCCGCCGACTGAGTCACAACCACCAAATCATGCCAGCCCCAACCCACAGCCACCGCGGCCAACACCGCCGCCCCTTTTTCTCTCTTTGACCGTGAGAAACTAACACCGATGCCACCAACCACTATTACCCATCACCGCCAGCCCCAACCCACAGCCGAGGCTAGACTCTGATCGGAGAGGATGCCAGGTCCTCGATCCCTATTTTCTTCTCCCTCATCTCGTCCCGATGACACGAAGTCATCGTTGACTCCCTCTGCTCCGACCACCATTGCCCTAGTTCTAACATTTGGCCAGCTATTACCACAACTACAGCCGAGGTCAGCCGCTGCCCTGTCTAATTCCGGCCACCACCAGTGAGGGCAGTCGATCCTTTTAGGCTTGGAGGATGTCAAAGTGTATGATGTGTTCTCTCCTTCCATTACTATAGAGTTGGAATTGTTGATGGTTAATGTTGATTTCTGATCATTTCAGGGAGAAGCTTTTGTTCTGGCCAGTCATCTACTGCCACAGGACCATTCCGACCACTCGGTTTGCACCTCCGGCCATCAACAGAGGTATAGATCAGAGGTAAATTCAAATCTGGGTTAACTTGAAGTCTTGCATTTGATTTAATTCATATGATAGGGGATGGTTGTGTTGAATAGTGCTTGTGAATTTAGTTATTGGGTGGATGTTAGGGTTGATGATACCTAAACAAGTTGATTCATGATTAGACCTAATTAATAGGTTTCATGTGGTTAGTTGAGTGTAAATTCATTTGGTGATTTGGAATTCGATATGTGGAGAATCTGATTTGTGAAGTTAGGTTGTGTTTTGAATAAGGGTTTCTTGCATTAGTACAAATTGGAGTTCTTAGATTTTAATTAGATCTATTGACTAGTGTTGAATTTGTATAAGATGGTTGTAGATTCATTTGGGTAGTTATTGTTGGTGCAATTTGCACTAAAAGTCTAACCCTAAGGTTTTGATGTATGACAACAGGTTAAAGTTAGAGTGTTACTA
>JBBUKS010000008.1:4011218-4034447 GCA_038050645.1 Hedychium gardnerianum | reverse complement strand
AATGATCTCACAAAAGTTACTCAATGTTAAATCTTGGTATCAGTACAATTCTTGTTCTTGATTTGGATACCTACTAATTTAATGTCTATTCTGCTTTATAATGTATGTTTTCAATTGTCAATAATATTAAGAATTTGTCTATGTTTAAGTTTTTCTATCTCATCTAATGTGTGTTTGATATAAGTTTGGGGTAATAATTCATACTACATGTCAAAATAACATAGATGTATCAACATTAACTATAAAATTAACATACAAGTATCAACATTTACACTAAAATTGACATCGATGTATCAACGTTAATTTTTTACAATAATTAAATTAACCTACATATAATTTTAAATATATAAATTAGCATAGAAGTACTGTTTAATAAATTATACCTGAAGATGAGATGAGCAATCATAGATGAGCTACCGGAGATGAACACAATATGTAGAATACTACAAAAATATCAAAAAAATTATCAATAATGTATCATAAACAATCACAATAAATTTAGATAACTTAAGCTTGTGGCAGCTCGAGTTGGTAGCCGCAAGCTTGCGACCGGCCAAGTTTGCAACTGGACTAAGTAGCCGGCCAGCCGCGGACCAAACTCGCAGCCAAATTTGCAACCGAACCAAGTTTGGTTGGCCAAGTTTGCATCTGGACCAAGCGACCGACCAAATTAGGGTTGTGCCCTAATTTTGATCCGTATTTACCGACCAAATATTTATTCCGTCGGTATTTACCGACGAAATATTTATTTTCATCGATAATGCCGAATCAAAATTAAGGCATAGCCCTAATTTTTCTGCGCTCTTCCCTCATTATCCGGTTGCGAGCGACGCCGATCCCGACAAAATACACATTCCGTCGGTAGTAGACCCCTGATTACACTTAAAAATTTAACCATGTCAATCGAAAATTCAAAATCCCCGATGGAAAAATGTTTCCGTCGGTAATCCCCCAACGGAAACATTTTTCCGTCGAGAAAACATAATAATTTTCTGTCGGTAAATCACTCAATATTATTGAATTTTCTCATTGTGATCATCTTATTAAATAAATTTAAATATCATAAAATTTGACTAGGCTTGACTTAACTCGTTTACCATCCTATTAAAAATATAAAAGTTATTTTTTTTACTTTGAAATTAAAAATAATATCTCTCTCTATATATTTTTTCTCCTGTGAATTAATTTATATCGGCCAGTTAAAAGATGCCCCTCCCCTTTTCTTGGTTAGTCTATGATTTTATTCTCGCTCCGTCTCTTTAAAACGAAATGAACCATTTTTTGTTTCTTCGTTCCTCCGCCTCTCGTCATCTCGTCGCTTCCCTCCAGAATCGCAGCACCGTCCGCCGATGCGCCGTACGCTAGCGAAGGTGCCTCCGGCGAGCGATCCTATGGCGCAACCGCCCTTCGGTAATGTCGACACATGCTCATTGGCGTCGAACTTGGAGTTGGAGGCCCCCGCCACGCCCACCACGTGGTACGAGACCCTCTCTTGCTCCGCCCACCCTGCCGCGGTCGCGGAGATCGCGTCCACGGAGGAGTGTGTTTGTTCGTTGGAGCGGCCTGTCCGCGTCTACGCTGACGGAATCTACGACTTGTTCCACTTCGGCCACGCTCGAGCCCTCGAGCAGGCAAAGAAAATGTGAGATCCCGTGCAGTTCATTTTCTAGGCTAATTGATTGATTATATGCTGTTATGTTCCTGTCTCTTCTTGTGGAGTTGTGGTCCAGTTAATTTGATTGATCTTCATTGGGGATAATTCCTAGATTCTTAGGACTTTATTAGTTTCTATATTCATCAAAAACTAGAAGAAAAAAAAAATACAAGTCAATCACACCGTGAATTGGTGTTGAATATAGTTAGATAAGAACTGAAAGAATTGTACTCGGATTGAAGATGAGAATACCGTCCCAAAAGAGAATTGCTCTTTCAACATACAATTACTATCCTTTTTTCTCTAGAATAATTCATTCAATTAGAATACTGAAAGTGTAATAACGCCATTTGACGTAGGTTGAAGCCCTCACTAAGAATTGCACTTGGATTGAAATTGAGGAAAATTCTTATATGGTCCTAAAAGAGAATTATTCAAATTACCAATTCAACTTATAATTACTATATTTTATAATCTCTAGAATAAATCATTCAATTAGAATAAGTTAATTACTTTATTTAATTTATAATAGGAGATAATTATTAGAATTGGTCTTTTTAATTATTGACAAGGCACATCCGCCTAATAGATCTAATGATCGGGGAATCTCCAAGAGGAGTTACCTTGGCCTAGAGTAGGTTGGGAACATGGTAGGGAAATGTACGAATGAAAAAAAGAAGCCTGATTGAGCTAGGGAACCCATGTATGAGTGCCAAGGTACACATGGGTAACACCCCAAAACCACCCAAAAGCATCCTCAAACACCCAAACGAGGAAGTACTATACACTCGGTCGTGCCTAACAAAATCATAAAAAGTTCTTGCCCGATCAACCCAGTCCATTAGGTGGGGGCTTGGGACATGTTCCCAACCTATGTTGGAACCCTCGCCCCCACCTAATAGGCCTAATGATCGAGGAACCTCCAAGAGGAGTTACCCTAGGTTGGGAACATGACGGGGAAATACACAAATGAAAAAAGAGAATGAACTTTAATGGTTTGAAAAATGGGCTTGCAACGGATTTGATCGATTGATTCCCTGTGGCATATAAAGATTGGTGAAGCATAAGGTTCGTAATGTTCAATTGGTGCTGATAACTTCCTTTTCTCCCTTGGGGCTAGGCCTTGTTGGAGTTGGGTGAGATGCAACACTTTTTCCTAAAGGAATTGGAGCAGCATTTACTTGTATAAAAGAATAAGACGGGCTTACCAAAAGATTAAATAAAAGAGGGTTGAGAGTGGATTTCTTTCTTCAATGCATTCCATCGGGGCGACTCGGGTACTTTTTTTTGTAAGATACACTCACTCAAGCCAACTTCTATCAATTCAATTGGAAGGCAAGGATCCCGTCTATCAATCATTCAAGTTATTGGGACATTTCTGGTTGAGTGCCTAGTCGGCCAAAACCACCCCTAAACACCCAAAATAGGAAGTACTATACATTCGGTCGTGCATAATAAAATCAAGGAAAGCGCTCGCTTCTAAGAACAGTTACCTCTCCCTTGCCATATTCCGAATCTACTCCAGTCCAGGGTAACTCCTCTTGGAGGTTCTGGATCATTAGATCTATTAGGTAGGGTAAGTGTTCCGGTGTAGGTTGGGAACATGGCAAAATCCTAGCCCCACCTAATAGATCGGTTTGATCAGGTGATGCTTTCCTTGATTTTGTTACGCACATCTAAATGTATGGTGCTTTCTCTTTTGGGTGTTTGGGGTGTTTTTGGGTTTGTTTGGAGAGTTACTCATGAGTACCTTGGCACTCTTATAGGGGTTTTCCTTGTCTGGCTCGGGCTTCTTTTTTTTATATGGATCCTCCTATGCCATAGGGCCTGATCCCCTACTATATTATCATTTATATTTAAATTTATTTTATTTTATTTTATCATTGTCATGCAAGTCTTCTTTGGTCTCCTTCCTCTATTAATGTGTATTTATCTTTATCATGGTCTTACATTTTCTAATTGAGGTATTTATTGGACGCCCCAAGTATATGTCTGTATCATCTTAAACATGTCTCTTGGAGTTTTCCATCAATAGGTGCAACTCCGACTTTCTCTCTAATGTTCCATCCTCGTATGTCCGCACATGCACGTTAACATCCTCATCTTTACGATTCTCATATTTTGCTCGTGTACTCCCTTCATATCCCAACATTCAATTTTATATAACATAGCAGGTATATCCGTCATTTTGCAAAACTTTTATTTAGAGGTACCTTACAATCACAAAGAACACGCGCTCCTTCATTTTAATCATCTTGATTGTATCCTAGGAATTAGAGCATCCACATCAGATATCCTAAATAAAACTTTTACCTTAAATTTTATATTTTACTTAAAAAAAATCTCTGCATCAGTTACCCTATCCATTCCCTAAATTTAGATTTGATGAACAGTAGTTCTCTAAATTTAGGGAATGAAATCTCATCCCTAAACATTAAATATTATTTCCACTCATGTTTGCATTAGATATTATTCCCACCATTAACATAGATAATATTAAAAAATTAGAGAGGAGAGAGAAATAATAATAAATAAATAAAGATATGATAAATTATAGGGAAGCTGATGTATTGTGCAGTAAAAATGGATATCCAAATTTAAATAAAATAGTTCTTTTATCCTAAATTTTAAATTTTGTTTAGGGAATTTGATGTGGATGCTCTTATATGCCTATAGAAAAATATATATTCTTTGGCAAGAAATCAATCGACAAAACAATGAGTTAATTAATTATGAATTAGAAGCTTTTTGGTTATTGGAGGTCAATCCCGTTGAAGTGATCATCCTTTTTTCCCTTTTCTCTATTTTCTATTGGGTTCCTATCAACTTGGTTTCATAACCAAGTTCTTCACGGTCACCAATTATCTTTACATTGTAATCCCTCTACCACCATCATTGTTACAATCCCTAACGTAATCATTATCATTATCCTATCTATTGATAGCATTAGAGTCATGAATAGTTCAAGCCTTAATCTCCCCACACTATTTCAATTTTATTTGATAAAGCTTCCTTTAAAATATCCTTATTTGTTTATTTCTATTAGAAGAAAAAAATTATTATTCTAAAAAATATGTTTAGTCAATTTAACATGTTGGCAATAAAATTTCATATGGCTAGAAATTGGAGATCCTATTAAACACAAGAAGAATTCCCTTAGTAGAGAAGTAGAGATGCTACTGATTACTGAATAAGTTTCTTAAGCTAAAAGATTTTTTTTCTGCTACATGGCATGCCATATGGAATCAATGGATGTAACTACTTTGCATCCAGAAGGGGAGGCACTCTAATGGTGTTAATTATTTGAGTTATTCCAAGGGTCTACATCATTGGAGGAGTTTGTAGATGGTCTTCTCACCCATTTCATCCTTCAAGAGTATGAGAATGTAGATAAGTTCTCCAAAATTCGACAATCACTAGCAGAATACCATAATCACTTTCTCCAACTCCTAAACCAAATTTGCGGTTGGTCAAAGCAAGAATTGTTGAACACTTATACTAGGCTTCATGTTGATATAAAAAAGGCTAGGATGTACCATCCTCACACTATAAAAGTTGCATTATGCGTTACATGACTGCAATGAGAAAAGATCTTTGAATAAAAATGAAGAATAACAAAATTGTGAGGAATCTAATGCTCGAGATGAGTTATGATAATACAAATAAGTTTAAAGTGTAATAAAAGAAAATACTAGTATAACAGATAGAGCAAAAGAACAAACAACAATAATATAACTATACAGGTAATCACATGAGGATCTAAACCTTAATAATGGTATAAAGAATTTATTTATGATAATCATTGCAACACCTATATTTGAAGTCACTGCATTGAAGCCTTTTTATGAGCCTCTATCATTTACAACAATCCCTACTTCCATCATTCAAGAGAACTAAGGAACAATACCTTGTCTAGTGCAGCCACATATCCCCTTCAACGAGTGCATTAAATGCAATATCTTCCTCTATGCCCACATGCTTGGCGATGAGTATAAATTGCTAGAGACCATCTAAAATGGACACCTTGTTTTCATCAACAACCTCAACTAATTTCCTCAGAGCAACACTGTCGAACCAAGGCATCTCGATACATTAAATACTACTCAAAGCAAGCATGGTGTAGAATATTCTTTTATCATAGCTCATTAAGGACTCAGCACAAGGCAAAGCAAAGGAAGACTCAATGCAAAAGTCACTCTTACAAAAGAACGTATTGACATGCTTATAACCTCTTAATTAAGACTAGACACAATATACCTTGTCAAAGCTATTTTAGGCATATCCATTTGGACTCTAGGAAGAATCATACTAGGTTACCTGTCTATAATAACATTATCAGGAGGCTTCAATTGGTCCACATTTTATGCAAGCCATCAAAAGAAAAAGAAAAGAATAAAAAATAATGAAGGAGGATAAGATTGCTTTAAAGGACAATGGAAGGATATGGCCTCAAAAGAGAATTATTCATGTTACTCCTTCAACTTATAAATATTGTCCTTTATTATCTCTAGAATAATTCATTTAATTATAATAAGTAAATTGCTTTATTTTATTTAGAATGAGAGATAGTTATTAGGTAAGGCGCATCTTGGATGCCATAAATAAATTGCAAGAAATCAATCAATAAAAACAATGAGGTAATTCATTACTAAATAAAAGCCTTTTGTTTATTGGAGGTTGGTCCCCTAGAATTGATCATCCTCTTTCCGATTATCTCTTATTTCCTATGAGATAGGATGCAAATTTCTATTCTTCCAATTAAATTAGTTAAAGAACAGATCATTAGGGAACAAGTTGTTGTTCTAAGGTAGTGAGCACAAGGTAAATCTTTTTGAGAATGGATTTGATGCACAACAAATTTCACTAATTTTGACTTAATTATTACATCATAAATGATATGAATTTGAATATTTCTCATTAAAACTGCACCATTCAATGAACCACACGAGGTATTATAATCTCAGAAAGTACATATACCTACCATTAGGTCACATTTAAAAGACATCTCTATTGTTGGATTGTATTATGACTCCACTAATACTAGATTGAAACAGAAAAGAAATATGAGTTCAAGGAAAATCTAATACAACAAGATATTGATGAACTTTGCTAATAGTAGCAATTTGAACCATATTAGGAAAGCAATATAAATTCTAGTTTAGATTAAGTAGACAAATATGAAGAGGAGCTGAGACAGCAGTCATAATTGATCAAATCCTATAGCATCTATATCCTGTTTAGATGAATAATAAAGCTTACAGTCCTACTACAATATTTTATTTGTCATCTTATGGTATATAACAACTTAACAGAACAATAATATTCAGTGACAAAAAAAAATGCTGTAATTTAGTAACATCAAATATTTCATCATTTCTAGATGAAGAAAAATCACAAAATAGTAGAGCAAGTTGCATTACACCCTGCAAGAAAGCAAGCTGAGATTTTCTGAGGGAATAAATCTTCTAATTTCATTTTATTGAGCACTTGGGATTTCCTGACCTTCAAGTTGTGAATGTCTAAGATTATAATTTATCATGTATATTGGGGTATCACATTTTGGTTTGTGCTACTATTTTAGTTGCTACTGTCTCTGGACTCTAGATCTCTAAATAATAATCTAATGATTGAGATGTTTTCATACTATGATCTTATGGTTGAAACATGAAACAGCTCTTTCTTCTGTGATCCTGAAGTATTATATGAACTTTTAGATCTCATGTCATTTGAACAATATAGATATTTATTATCTACAAATCTTGACCATGGGACTGATTCTACTTTCTGGCCAATTTTACCAATTGGATGAAGGCAATTGGTTTGTCTTTCTTTCTCTTCTTATGAGAAATATTATCCGTGTCATTTCAATGAACCATCAAACTTAAATTATAACCTCAATTACCTGATACTGGATTAAGTTTAACGAATGATAACATAAACAGGTTCTTATGTATCGATGCCAAGAACACAACTTTTCCCCTCTATTTTTATATATCTATTGCTCTGTTTTTTACCAGTTAGTGGCTTTTTATGATGAAGAATCTAAAGTTTGATGTTTTCCTATCATGGTCTAACAAGCCTTCACTTGAGCCATATAAGCTGCCATATAATGATTGTATATGGCATTTGCAGTCTACATATATTGTTAAAAAAGTTCCGAGATACAAATGATTTTATTTATGAGAAGTTTTCAGTTTTGTTAATTTCTACAGGGAAAAAATTCTAGTTATTGTGAGAATAATGTAAAATAATGGATAATTTATATCTGGAGAATTATGTATCACTTAAGTTGCTTCAAACATATTGTGAACTATATAATTCCCCAGTGTGACAAAGATGTAAAAGCATCAGGCAGCTTGTACCTTATGAGGGTGAATTTATATGAATTTCAAATATAGTTCCCCATATTTCAAGTAATAGTTGAACAATAAATTGGGAATTCACCTGCCATCTGTGGCAAGCACTCAGGTTTCTCTCAGCAGAATTCCATTTATGCTCCAAAATTTGAAACCACTCCGAACGTCACAAATTTCAAGAAAAAATTGAGAAAACTGAAAAGCATAGAAGATGCTAGCCAAGTGCTCTTAAATTTCAGAAAGTAATTTTAGATATAAAAAAGGAAAAAATTGGATCCATGAGAATTCATAATTTAGTTCATATTTATTTAAAAGGAAACCTACTGGTTACCTTCTAATGATATACTTCATTACAATTTTTTTCCTTATTTACCATTACTGCATCTTAGAAGGCAAAGCTATACTATTTTTATGTTGAACTATAGTAACATAATATGAGGGCTTCCTAATAAATGATTTTTTTTTTTTTACTTTAATGACTTGAGTCCTTTTTCTCATCAAAAGCTTGACTTATCATCATAATTTACTAGAATAGTGAGAAATTCACAATTAACTTCTTGATAGAAAATTTTCTGTATGAGTAAATGTTTCGCTAACCTAAGTCTTTAACTTTAATTATATGAGTTAGCTTCATAGATAAATGGGTATGGAATTTTTGGTTCGGATTTTAGCATCCAAAGACAACTAATTTCACTAATTATGTTTAAATGTGATGCTTCCTAACCATATTTTTGGTACATCTTCTATATGTTTTTCTTCAAATATTTGGAAACACTTTCCTGTGACATTTATTTTTTTCTTTTATGAGATGATGTTATTTTATTTATTGATAAATTTTGTAGTTATTTACACCCTGTTGTAAAAGACTTTGCTTTCCCTTTAGATTTCCAAACACCTATTTACTAGTTGGATGCTGCAATGATGAAATTACTCTTAAATACAAAGGAAAAACTGTGATGACTGAAGCTGAGCGTTATGAATCACTCCGCCACTGCAAGTATGTGTTTCTCTCCCTGTTTTTTCCTCGATTTTTGTTTCTGTTGAAGCTTAGTTTGATGCTTGTCACACCAAAAGTGTTCAATTTTGAGTGAAGTTTTGAAATCCTGTTTCCTTTCTCTTTCAGGATATAGTCCTTAATGAAAATGGATCTTAATTGTCTTACAATTACTGGGATGGTTGGATAAGACTTCATTCTAATATTTTTCTTTTGTATTTAGGTGGGTAGATGAAGTGATACCGGATGCTCCATGGGTCATTAACAAAGAATTCATAGACAAACACAACATAGACTTTGTAGCTCACGACTCCCTTCCGTAAGTTTGATTAACCAGAGTATTCAGAGAAAATTGTATGAACAGCCAGATTTTCATTTTGCATGGCTCTATTTTTCAGTATTGAGCTTATATTTATTCAATGAATGATACATGTGATTGTTGGATAACCTAAAGTTTCACCGTAGTGGTAAAGATAATGATTTTCCAATTTTGTAGCTAGAATTGGCACATAATCCTTTGATTTATTTCCTAATTGTCAATGTCGTTTTGGTTGTCAAACTCTTATGGCACACTCAATAAAATATATAAACCTGGATACTTGATGATGTAACGTGAGAAAGAAATTGTCAGTAACCAATCCATTACTCACAATTGGACAAATTTAATCAAATTGATAAGCTGCCAAATTCATTGTCTACAACGTACATCTGAGAATAAAAAGTCTCAGCTAGTTTTCATATTTTCTATTTGCTTGATATAGCATGTGTATCCTGTCCATAATTTAATTTTGTGATGCTTTTTCACTGCTCCAACTTATTGGCGTTAACATGATTCTTCGCAGATATGCAGATGCAAGTGGAGCTGGAAAAGATGTCTATGAGTTTGTTAGTTCCTTTTCTGTACTGTTAGAATGGTATTTTAATAAATGGAGGATTAATTGTCTAAATGTAGGTCAAAGCTATTGGGAAGTTTAAGGAAACAAGGCGAACAGATGGTATTTCCACGTCAGATTTAATAATGAGGATTCTGAAAGATTACAATGAATATGTGATGCGTAATTTAGCACGTGGGTATACAAGGAAGGATCTTGGAGTGAGTTATGTGAAGGTAGTTCTTTGTCTTTAATGTCCTAATTTAGTTAAAAGCCTAGGAGTTGATAATCATCATCTTGATGGTAACATCTTATTTTCATTTATTGTGTGGCTCGACCCATGTCATTGAGACATTTATACTTCAAATTTGAATGTTCAGGAGAAGCAATTGAGAGTGAACATGGGTATAACTAAACTGCGGGAAAAAGTAAAGGAACATCAAGAAAAGGTGTTCTTTTTTTATTATATACAACTCATTAGATATTGTTCTCTTGTTTGCATTATGAATTCTGATGTATGTTTTGTTTCAGTCAATTACCTTGTGGCACAAATTGTAGCTGCAGTTTTTCTTAACAAGGCAAATGTTACAAGTGCCGGCAAACTAGCACACCTAAAGATGCATGTATCAATTAGAGTGGTTTATCTTCATAGATTCAAAATCTTGACTTAGTGAAAAGGTAGCATGGATGTTGCAACTGCTAGGCTATCTAGTGTGTTAGCAACTATGGAATATCAAAACTTTACTTCTAATAGGCCTTTGATTCATGTATATTCTAAAAACAATTCTTGTGCGAATGAGGATATTATCTTGAGGACCTGACAAAAACAGTGTACGTTAGAATTATCTTATGACTCAGGTAGGTGAATATCCAGAAAATAGCTTAGAAACGTGACTTTTCTACATTATTCTACTGTATCATGTTTGAAGCCTATAATAATATCCAATTGCAACTGAATGACACTGACTATTTCGGTGAAGTCATCCGATCATAGGATAAATAATCATACATGCATATGTGACATGTGTACTTTTTAAAGCTTTGTATCTTCCTTTAAGCAGTTCAACTTTCATTATTAACTAATTTTCTGAAATAATTGCATAAGTTGAGCATTTAACATACGATTTGTAATCTGTGAAAATAATCTTATTTGACACTATTGAAATAGCTGCTTACAGGAGTTTTTTTTCTTTGAAATAACTCCCGGTAACTACTCTAGTTTGTTGAACAGTTGAAATGCTTTAGCAATGATAGGTCTACGTCATAAGAACCTGATGTGAGAATCAATAGTCAGAATAGCCACCCTTTATGAGCAATACCAAAATTCGTTTGTTAAAAATTTGGCGGCATTCATGTGATGCTCGGTCCTTTTCAGTTAATTTCCTTCTCATTTCCTTTTAAATTCATGCCAGCTAGTTGAATCTCCAGCTCTTTATGTTTCAGCTTTTGACAAGTATTTTTCTGCAGTTGCACACGGTAGCAAAGTCAGCAGGAGTGCAACCCAATGACTGGGTGGAGAATGCAGACAGATGGATTGCAGGATTCCTTGAGAAATTTGAGGAGGGCTGCCACATTATGGTAAAGCTCACAACCCATCTCATGTTGGAATTTTTCAAAATAAACATGTTTCCCAAAAAAAGTTTTCTAAATTGAGAGAACAAAAAAGAAAGCTCTTTTGAATTGGAACTTTTGCCATACATCAAGATTTTGAAAAAAGATTGATTGAGATATTTGAACATTAAACACTTGCATAAAGTTATGTCAATGAACTTAGTGGCATCTATGGAGGCAGTATCTGCTTTGCACATACGCAAAAGCACAGGATGGGCTTAGGCAATATGCAAAGCATATGAGTGGAGTGCACTAACAAAGTGCCTCATGTTCACCAAGTGGGCTACTGACATGTGTGCATGTGCCTGAGCGATGTGGTGCAGTGGAATGCTTTGTCGGTGTACTTTGCCTCACTTCAAGTCACATTAAGGCATGTATTTAATGTATTGCCACAGTATGTGACATGGGTTGATTAACTGAACTAGTGCTTGAAGTTGTGCAATTTAGGTTGTTCAACAATCCAATGACCTAAGATAAATTTGGATGGGTGTAACCTAAGAGACAATCAAATAGGTGTAGACTAATCTATATAAGAACTAGAGTGAGTTGGACAAACTCATTTCTAATTTAAGAGAATTCACCAGTCTCTTCCTCCACTCTACCAATAATAACCTTGTTCCTCCCTTTGGATGAAGTTTTGACCACTTGATTTGTGTATTTTTGGCCACCTTGTTTTGAAATTGGTGGATGAACTCTTTCTCACCGGTGCAAGTTTGTAAAAGACTGGATAATCTCATTTGTTTTCAGATTATTGTATTATAGAGGAGATTTGTTGGACTTGGGTTAAGCTTTAAGGAAAGGAACTATGTCCTTCAAGATTGTTGATTTCTACCACTCAACAAACTATCATTTTGACCATTTCTACTACGTTTGGCAGTCTGTAACTTGATGGGAGTACAGCAACTCAATGAGGAGTTTTAACGAACATGTTCATATTTCTAATGTCAGTGACCCCAGTCTCGACGCCAGTTCTAGTTTTAATCGATCAGTCCCATGTTGAACCAAGCTGACTATCTGTTCTACATTTCAATCAACGAATCGTCTGTTGTGCTCAGACTGTTTGTTTGACAGGAAATTGCCATCAAGGACCGGATTCAGGAGGGACTCAAGAGGCAGCATAGTAAATCCAGTGTCGACCTCCAAGACCCAGAGCTCTTGTGAGATGTTTACAAGTTACTCGATGCTCTTCGCCATTCTAGCATTATGTGTATTCCCCTTACTAAATTTGGAGAGAATTGTTCTTATCCTTTCCATTCTTTTTTCGGTTGTGTTTGCTCTTACTGCTAAGCAGTAGGATGGCCTTTTCTTATTCAAATTACCCTTATCAGCAAATATCTTATACGTGTTATTATTTTAATTGAACTTCGGCCTGGTGTGCTGAACTGTTACGATCATTATTTACAGGGTGATAATTATGCAATAGATATTTTATACCTTCAAGAACAAAATGAGACTTATACATATATATATATATATCTGAAAAGATTAATAAATGTACATTTCATTTGGTAAAATCTATTGGAATAGGCTCAGTTATCCTTCGATGCATGAATTTTTCAATAATACGGGATTTGTCAAATTAATTAAATCTTCGTGGCAAAAACAAAAAGGCACTATTAATTATTATAATTGTTAAAAGGGAATTCTTTGCTTTTAAAATAAAATAAAATAATATTCCAACATATTTTTTATTTTGAAAATGTCTTTATTAATATATTATTATAGCAACTACTACACCGTGTTGATATGTTAAAATAAACCAATTTAATTTAGTAAAAAAAATCAAAATTATTTAAATTTAAATAAAATCACTTAAATAGTTACACCGTTGTAACAACCATTATTGTTATTAAATAACTATTATAATAATTTTATGATGATTTAAACCTATTTAAAATGATACTGATTAAATTTAAATAATATTGACTAAATAAATAAAATTTTTTTTAATATAAAAGTGTTCTCCATATAATATTTTAATCAAATTGAATATTAAAAAATGATTTACTTTAATATGATGTAATAGTTATGGTGTAGTTATTATATGTTATACCAGTTACTCCATGTATGCTTAATAATACTGAAATAAAAATATATTCGACATAAAAAATATAATAAACGTCTTTTAAAATATTTTTTAAAAGCAAAGGATACTTTTTGATTATTTTGACAATTAAGGACACTTTTTTTATATTATTTTTTCCAAGAATCACACTACTAGTGGTATTCGAACACATTCAAAAGAAATTTTAATTGATTAATTAATCTGGCTTACTGTTTATATTTTATCTCACATTTATCATAATTTTTCCGGTGCCTATGCAGCTATTAATTCTCTCATAGATGATGATTTCTATGCCATTTTCATAATCGAACAAATCAAAGAAGCTGTTACTGTCTTGGAGCATGATAGAACATATATTTGAAATTTAAAATTCAACTATGATATATTATACAAGATTTTTGTCTTGATGAGTAACGGATTTAAATATGTTGACTGTCAGAATAAATCTCTACGCATGCTTCACTAATTTATCATAATAGCCGATGAAATTTTTTTATAAGATTAAATCGATCACTTTCAAAATTAATGAGACCGAAAATTAAAAAATAAGCTACTACAAAAATGAGGTCATTGACTCCAGGAAAAAGCGAGAGCTGGGGATTACGAGATCTAGCTTGCAGTAGTTCTGCCCTTAAGGAATTTAGCCAAGCATGATCATAACAAAAGATTTTATTTGCAAACAGAGGAACTTACAAGAAAGATGCTAAGAAAACCCGAGTAAAGTTCAAGGCTCGCTTGAAGTCTTGCTACTATCTCCGAAAGCTATATGGGAGATGAGTGTCAAGGTGTGCTCTGCAAGGGTAAGGTAGCGCTGGTTTTATAGAGGAAAGACAAAGATGTTGGGTGCTCATGGGCCCCATCATCACATGCTTTGTCCTCCTCTTTTGACAACGGACCTTATCGCGAATATTATCGCGAATTTTATCATGATCGCTTTACAGCTCGCGATCGTTACATAAAACTAAAGTAGTGGACACGCAGATCACTTTATAGAGAGTGATCGTGACTAAAGCTAAAGTAGTAGACACGCGGATCACTTTACAGAGAGTGATCGTGACTAAAGCTAAAGTAGTAGACACGCGGATCACTTTACAGAGAGTGATCGTGACTAAAACTAAAGTAGTAGACACGCGGATCACTTTACAGCTTGAAGGCATTCATCCTCCTTTCGGCGTCTAGCAAGAGTCGAACAGCTGTTTCCAGCTGTTCATCGATTTGTCTGGTAGCGGGGTACCAGTCAGACCACCAATTATCGGACGTACTCCTTCGTCGGCACTCCTGTAGCTTCAAGGAGTGAAGCAGCCTGAGTTGCTGCAGTGCGTTGGAGGCTTCTCGAGCAGTTTGTTGCTGTAGCTCGTGGAGCCCATGTTCAATCTCGGCGACTCTGCTGAGGGGAATTCCTGTCTTGAGTTCTTCGTCGAATGTCTGTAGTAGTCGTTCATATCTGTGAACGAGTCGTAGATTTTCTTGAGGATCTGAGTGATTTGGGTTCGAGCCTCCGGGGTTGGCTTCTCCTTTACCTCTGTCAGCGCCATGGCGACAAGCTCCAACCTGTTTAGGTCCTTCTCCGGCCATTCTGCAATAAGACAATTTATTAGTCGAGAAAGAGCGTCAGCCAATTGATTATCTTTTCCTTCGATGTGTTCGAAGGTGATTGGAATTCCTATTCCAGTTATGTAGTCCGTAAATGTCATCCATCCGACACGAGATGGTTTGTGGTCAGAGGATTTGCCAAAGAAACTAATGATCGCTTGGCAATCCGTTCTAATAACCAGTTCTTCTTTATCGAGATAATATATTTTCAGTGCTTCGAGTGTTTTCATTACGGCATGGAGCTCTACGTCAATAGTGGATTTCATAGGACATAATTTTTCACTTGCGTATGCGCAGACTTATTCAGTGGATCTAGGGTCAAACTTGTTACTTTTCCACTTACATATTTCACCCCAGCCTTCCATACAGTCGTCCGTTTCAAGGACCATAAAACACTTCTCAAGAGGTATCTCGAGGTCAGGCAATTCCTGGACTAAATCTTTGATCTGCTGGATCATGGCCCAATCTTGAGTGTTTAGCCTTTTGTCACCCGTTGGGCTGGTCTTGGCATAAAGGGGGCTTAGTAATTTGCCCAAGTTAGGAATATAATTCCTTGCATAATTTAATAAGCCAAGCCAAGAACGCATACCGTGCTTTGACGTTAATTCAGAGTTTTTGAATTCCGTGATCCTTTTAATAATATGGGGTTGTAACCTGATCTTCCGGTTTCCAAGTACTGCCCCTAGGAACTCAATTTCTGGTACAGCGATCTTCATTTTTGTTGGGCTTAAGATTAGCCCATTTGCTTTGCAGATTTCCAGCATAACTTTGAGATGCTTTGCATGCTCCGTTTCATTCTGAGAAAATATAAGGATATCATCAATGTAAATTGCAATAAAGTCCTCAGTACCTTTAAAGCAATTGTCTATTTTTCTTTGGAAAATGGCTGGAGCAGTCTTGAGTCCGAATGGCATAACCAACCATTCAAAAAGGCCGTCGGGAACCCAGAAAGCCGTCCACTCAATTGAATCCGGATGCATGGCGACTTGATGAAAACCACTTTTCAAGTCGAACTTTGAATAAATCCGGCTTTTGCTGACCTTCTGTAGAATGGTGTTTATCCCGGGGAGGCTATATTGATCCTTGTCAGTCAGATCATTCGGCTTTTTGTAGTTGAATACCATTCTTTCCTTCCCCTTTATTTCCTTACATGTTACTGGGTCAATTGTTGTCCCTGAGTTAACTATTATGGCAGTTGTCCGGTGTCGACTTTTACTTGGCCTTATTACTCCAATCTCCAGTAAGGCCTTGACATGTTTAGCAAAGGCTTCCTTTTGCTGCGGCGTCAAATGTTTGATTGGTCGGTCTTCAATCGTGAAATCTGAGTTTTTAATATCCAGATGGCAAGTGATCTGGTTCTTCGACCAATAAAGTAAGGGGTTTTCCCCTATGAACCTTTGCTCCTTCAACTCTTTGAGTAAAGGCCCAAATTGTTCTTTGAATTGCTGAGTTAATGAGCTGGCTGAGTAATAGACCATTTCTTTGATCTGTATATATTTCTCTTCTTCCAGTTCCTTTTCTTCAATAGCGGCTGCGGATGTAACAGAAGGTAACGTATTAATAGTTGTTAAATTTTTATAGAACGTTACCATGTTTCCTTCGATGCGGACACCTCCATGCATAGCTCTGATGAAATTGCAGTCAATTATCATATGTATATTATCTCCCAGAACCATAGGAAGTTTGTATGTGTAGGGGATTCTGAAAGTGTTTTCCCCTATAAACATCCTTCCCTGCCTCAACTTCATTTTGGCCGTCTGTTGTGAATTTATGCCGCTGAAGTGTACGATAAATGTGTTGTCTTCGAGGGCTTCTTTGAGAACGGATTTAGGGTCGACACAGCATGTGGTCGCTCCGGTGTCGAGTATAGCCCTGAGTAAGAATCTAGGTATCCCAGGAATATCTATTTCAACTTTCAAGTTGTATTGCATATTTTTTACTAACCTGGGTGACTCGACTTGATGAGCAACAGTGATCCTACTCGTGGATTCCTCTAGAAGCATGTTTGCAGCTTCTGTTGAGTCAATTTGCTTGCACAACTGGCATCACAACGAGGAAGTCAATGCGCCACAGCCAACCACATGTACGTGTTGTAGGAGAGAGACATTAAAGAGGGCAAGAATCCATTGCCCAGATTGCCTGATAATAGTCTGCAATCTCTGCGGACCATACTATTTCCAGAAGGAAGTGTCAGTGGCTCCATCTGCACCAATACCCTTTTTCTCGCAAAATCTTATTAAGGAGCAGCAGTACTACATTCAGTGGTGCCAAGGAGAAATAAGCAGGTTGCAAAAGGAGGCAGAATATTTTAAATCAAAATACGAAGAACTGCTTCTTGAAGTTGAACTTGCTGGAAGTTTTCGAGATCTTGAAAGAGGAAAGGCAGTAGTAGTAGAAGATGACTTAACAAAAATTGCAAACATGCTTCTAGAGGAATCCACGAACAGGATCACTGCTACTCATCAAGTTGAGTCACCCAGGTTAGTAAAAAATATGCTATACAACTTGAAAGTTGAAATAGATAGTCCTGGGATCCCTAGATTCTTACTCAGGGCTATACTCGACACCGGAGCGACCACATATTGTGTCGACTCTAAATCCGTTCCCAAAGAAGCCCTCGAAGATAACACCTTTATCGTACACTTCAGTGGCATAAATTCACAACAGACGGCCAAAATGAAGTTGAGGCAGGGAAGGATGTTTATAGGGGAAAACACTTTCTGAATCCCCTACACATACGGATTTCCTATGGTTCTGGGAGATAATATACAGATGATAATTGACTGCAATTTCATCAGAGCTATGCATGGAGGTGTCCGCATCGAAGGAAACGTGGTAACGTTCTATAAAAATTTAACAACTATTAATACGTTACCTTCTGTTACATCCGCAGCCGTTATTGAAGAACTGAAACTGGAAGAAGAAGAGTATATACAGATCAAAGAAATGGTCTATTACTCAGCCAACTCATCAACTCAGCAATTCAAAGAATAATTTGGGCCTTTACTCAAAGAGTTGAAGGAGCAAGGGTTCATAGGGGAAAACCCCTTACTCTATTGGTCGAAGAACCAGATCACTTGCCATCTGGATATTAAAAACTCAGATTTTACGATTGAAGACCGATCAATCAAACATTTGACGCCGCAGCAAAAGGAAGCCTTTGCTAAACATGTAAAGGTCTTACTGGAGATTGGAGTGATAAGGCCAAGTAAAAGTCGACACCGGACAACTGCTATAATAGTTAACTCCGGAACAACAATTGACCCAGTAACATGTAAAGAAATAAAGGGGAAGGAAAGAATGATATTCAACTACAAAAGGCTGAATGATCTGAATTGATAGCTTCTCTAGAATCAACTGGGCTACTGCTTCTCCTTTGTTGAAGTGTATGTCTTCATATGTAAGATTAAATATCAGAATCTTACATTCTCCTCGATAATCGCTATCTATCACACCTGCTCCGATATGTAATCCCTTCTTTAATGAAATACCAGACTTGGTAGTTATTCGCCCATAGTGGCGTTCTGGAATTGCTACAGCTATGCCAGTAGATAGCAATTTTCTTTCATATGCAAGTATAACATAATGCTCAATTATAGTTAGATCATACCCTACAGCTCCTTGGGTCATTCTAACTGGGATACTTGCATCTGGATGAAGTCTTTTGATCAGTAACTTTGACTCTTCCTCGTATAAAACACCAAGAATTTCTTGCTCAGGCGAGCAATCTTCTATATCTTTCGTATTTACTGTAGGCTGTTGAGGTGCGGGTATTGCTGTGTACCCCTGGAATTGTAGTGACACGCTTCCATTCAGTAGAGTCCGTGTTTGGACGCCCGTTGGTGCCATAGGATTTCTTCTTTGAGATGGACGCAAAATCCACCTCTGTTGCTGTAATTCTTCTGTTGAGAATCGTGCTCCTGGTAGCGCAATGATCCCTCTGCTTTCTAGGTGATTTGCTACATTTTGAACATTGTAGGTAAAATTAGTAAAACTTGTATTTGAAAGTCTACCTACCATCATTCTTGTGATTAGGAGGTTATTTGATCCTCCTATCCATTCTTCATAACCATGCGTTTGAACAGATAACTCAATATGGTTGGCGAAATCTTCGATTGTTAGCATAATATCTGGTATTACATATACCATTTGAGTGCCTGTGGACAGATCAATCTCCATAGTTGCAATAATAGATCTGTCACCACGCCATCTGGTGTCCTGTAGTATAACTAAGGCCATAACACCAATATTTCTTCTGTGGAGAGTATAGACCTGAATCATAATAAGCCCCATATGTATATGGTGAAAACCGGCTTGCCTCAGGGTCTGATAACTTTGATCAGTAACAAGTGGCAGATCCACTTGACTCTCTCCCGTGCAAAGAATATCTTCTTCCGAGTAATGTTGATAAACTCGGTGATTTGCAGGTTGAAAACCTGCTGAATAAAGAATTTCTGCTGGAACCATACCAGCCCTCTGGGATCTTGAGATTTCCAACTATTGTTTCGGACTTATCTTGCTTTCAATAGTTCTCCGGAATCTTCGTTGATTTGGCGAGATTCTTCTTCTTAAATTATATAATCTTCTTTGATTTAGGCGATAATCACGGATCTGATCTTCTGAACTAGGGACGGTTGTAACTATGGAAGATACAGTCGGTGGCCTTGAACTACTCATTTCTTTCTTTCTTGTTGCAGTATATCCGAAGGATTTCGGAAGACTAGAATAGCTCCTTTCTTTTTAGGAATTGCTGGCTCCGTTCCTAAATTTAATCCTCCGATTTTCTTTGTTAATTCATCAATAGAACTTTCAAGTTCCTTTGTTGGTGTAGCAACAGGAAGATTTCTTCGTATACCACTTATTTGCTCTTCAAGCTTAGTGATCTGGGAAGAAAGTGATATCACAAGAGATATAAGAGTATTATTTTGTTTTATTAACGCTCTTTGGATATCAAAGGTTGTCTTTAGGTCAAACGGTTTTACAAAACCGATTGATGGTGAATCAATCAACTCGGTAGCCTTGGCTGCTTTTATATATTCTTCAGACTGGGATTGTTTAATCCAGTCTTCACTCATCCGCCAATTAGACTTTTAACCTGACTAATGAGGTCTTCAACCCTCTTAACACTTTGTTTCAACTCCTCAGTGAGTTGTAATGCTTGCTCCTCAACCAACTTGGGTTGCTTTGCGATTTCTAATACCAATTGTCTGACTTCCTGTTTTGACAATGGTTTTTGGGTATAAACTTCCTTCTCAAGGTTTTGAATAGCAGTTCGTAACTGAGCTACTTCTGCTCTTAACAAACTATTTTCCTCTCTAAGTTGATAAAAATGTTTCAACGATACTTTTGACAAAAGGCAGACCTTATCAAATACAACACCTACGTTGTTAGCTATTTCTGAAAGCTTCGGGTTTTGGTTTTCAGCAAGATCAAGGTATTCAAGGCTTGAGGTTCGGTTACTTATTATACCAATCTCTTATATTTCTCTCAAACTTTTCTATCATAACCCTTAGTTTTTACTTACAACTTAGGATCTCATAAAACTTTCATGCTCACCTGACTGGTAACGACTCAATTCTTGAGACTTACGTTACACAACAGTCTTTTGCAATCAGTTAACAAGATCGGTCGCCTTATTGTAAAACTTTATGTTTATTACCAGGGGTATCTTTAGTTTAGGCTTTCAGACTTACTGTCTTACGCACTTACTAGCCTTCTCGGAAGGATGCATGTCAAGTCTCCACCTGTTAGCCTAGTAATTCTCTCCATGAAATAATAAACATAGAACTTGAGAGAGAGATTTGAGAGAGATTTAACAGTTTCCCTTATTTTCGCCTTAAACCTTGAAATAATTTAGCCTAGCTAACAAACAAAGCTCTGATACCAAAAGTTACTCATTTACAACTCTATCCCATAACTTTACAAATTTATAGTGCCTTTTAAATTTGTTGCTTTGTATTTGGGGCACCTTGGTTGGTCAAAGGTCCACTCAACATTAAAAAAGGCAAGATGGACATTCAATTATAAGGAGCAGTTCATGGGCAATTAAATACCATGTTTTAGCAACTAGTCCAACTTTCCATAAATAGAATTAACACTAAATAATGAAACATAATGAATACGTGGAATGCTAAAAGAACTATACGTGTGTGTCACCGCGATGCTTACTAATACTTCATTAATTACTTATTAATATTTTATTAATTCTTTATTAAATATTATGACGTTGGATTCGTCACCAAATAGGATAAGAACCATTGTGTAATATTGTAAGACGCAGTTGCAAGAGAGAGTTTGACCACAAGAAACTGCTCGCATGATATTAATAATTTCATGATGTAGTGTTTGACCAAACTCTTCATTAGCATTATCCGTCTAACTGGTAAATCATTTAATTTCTACGATGGCAAAAGAAAAAAAACGAAACATTCGTTGTCCGTCTATATCTCAGAATCAATATAAAAAAAATAAATTATAAAAACTAATTTATTAATTCGGATCAATACATGAAAAAGAATAAGAACAAATCATTTAATTTTTATGATAAATAATTTAGTGTTTAATTTGATTTGACCTTATTATAGCATTATATTAATTTCAAAATTAATATGTTAGTCATGTATTTATTATATTAACATATATTTATATTTATTTTAATATTAATATTAATTATTTATGAATCTCACTATTCATTTATTATTATTTTTTTATATAACATACCTTATTAACAACGTTCAAAAAATTAAACATTATTAATATGGGAGTGTTATAACATTTATCTATATTGATTTATAATACTATTTGAGTGTTATAATATTCAAGTATTACCACATATTCTAAAGAATAACTCAGTATACAAAACTTTCATCAATATAAGTATTGAATAAAGATCGAATCATATTGAATCGATTGTATACAATTTTATTTTATATTTTATAGAAAGGTTATTTCAGTGACTAAAACTCACTTCAAAGTCACATAATAAAATTTTTATAATTATATTTAACATATTAATATTCATAAATAAAGACTATAAATTATTTGAGTTGGTGAATAATAATTATGAATAAATTTTTAAATCATATTCCTCAACAAAATTCTTAGTAAATTTATAAATAAATTTTAAAAAATTAAAATAAACAAACTTATAATATTAAATTTACTAACCAATTAAAGATGTTATAAATTTTTTAAATAATTAAATAAATTTGTAAAAAAACATTTTGCTCATTGAAAATTCTAAATTTGTTATCCCAATGTGTATATATACACATCATCTAGAGAATTACCTCGTGATTTATTTTTTGGGGGGGATGGATTGACATTAAACGGGTTATGAGAGTCCTGTAATATGAGCATAATCACTGTTATAATCTAGAGAATTATTATTTTATTAATTAAATATTTATAACAATTAAGTTTTCAACCAAAAGATTTTTAATTGATAAACTTGACATTAACCCAACAATTAATTAAAAATAAAATTAAGTTATTATTCTTTCAATTATAAAATTAAGCTATTACAGTCGCATCTATGATTCAATTTCCAATTACGATCCATTGCAAAATCTGAGATGTTGAATTATTAAACAGTTCATTATAAACACTTTCAAATTTATTATAATAATCTATGAAAAACGTAAATCGGTCCGGACTGAATATGTAGTAATAGCTAAAAGCCTAAAAAACAAAATAAAAATTCATTGAAGTCTCTCCACAAATTATTCATCGAGTTTGATTGCGATCTCTATCCTTTCTTTGGCCATGCGCCAATGAATTCGTACTGGAAGACGACGACGACGACGATGAACAGAAAGAACTCCGATAATGAGAAGAAGATGAAGAAGAAGAAGAAGAAGAAGAAGAAAGAGTGGTGGTGAATGGAGGATGAGGCTGAGAAGGGAAGCCAAAGAGCTGTTCATGCGAATACGGCCCGATCGACGAGAACGTGCTGCCGGCGGCGTACGTTAGCCCGGCCGCCGCTGCAGGAAGATGATGTTCGTCTTCCTCTGAACTTCTCTGCAGCAGCTGGGCGTACTGCAGCAGGTCTGGGTAGGCGGCGGGCGGAGGAAGGGGATGGAAAG